>JAUZSX010000056.1:714093-732524 GCA_034780655.1 Idiosepius hallami
CAAGGGTCCGTGTGATGACTGCAGGTGCATCAGTCTC
The DNA here is from genome assembly GCA_034780655.1 of Idiosepius hallami. Classification (NCBI taxonomy): domain Eukaryota; kingdom Metazoa; phylum Mollusca; class Cephalopoda; family Idiosepiidae; genus Idiosepius; species Idiosepius hallami. The sequence continues at coordinate 714,131 of JAUZSX010000056.1, forward strand.
CCCACGTTAAAAGACATCACGCACAGGCGTCCTCCCGAAAAGAGGACAGTCGTACTCGACTACGAGTGACCGCCGTGGATACAGAATGATGTGCTCAGCTTGGTTTTCATTGAAATGATTTTTATCAGTTTTGTAAATGAGCTCTTCCCTGGGTGGAGCACAAAACCAAGTTAGGTACAAAGCCAGTTTATATGTTCATTATATATATATATATGATAGAAAAATCATTGAAAAAACAAAAACAAGAATATACTTAATGCTGACACATTTCAGAGCGTTCCTTCGTCAGGGCACATTTGTTATCATCATTATTATTTTTATATTTTGTATCCATTGGCATTAAGTATATTCTTTGTTTTTGTTTCTTCATTGATTTTTCTATCATACATCTTTGGAGTTTGTTTTTCATTTTTTCTATCATATATATATATATATATATATATATATATAACAAATATCAGCTTATGACAAATGTATGTTATGTTTTGTTTGTAAAAAAATGACCCTAGTTTGGAAATATCATCTGCCTTCATCCCTGGCTGTAAATGAAGTCATCCAAACATTGCCAAAGCTACCCAGTTCGTTAGTACAAAAAAAAAAAAACATTGCAACAACAGAGCTTAACAAAGAAGTCTACTTACAGTATTGATGGCCATTCGGGCTTCAAAATTATCAACACAACTAAGAAGAAGATCAATGGGCTTTCCTGTCTCTCGACCACCAGTCCTGAAATGAGAAAACCAGAAGAAAATCATTTCAGAGAAAAATTAAAAAATGAATGGTTGATTTGGTCAATGGCATATCAACCCTTTCGAGCTTGTTGCAAGAAGTAATATATTTTGGGCTTTTTTTTTCTTTTTATAACTGTTCACCTACTTTTGACCCGCCTAATATATATTTCAACAAGGTTGGCCAAAAATAGGTTTACAGTGACTAAGGACATTTTGAATAGTTAAGAGATTAAACAATTTCTGTCTGAGATTATTTTAGCATTCTTGAAATTTAATAATAAACTTACTTTTAGATTTTTTTTTCATTTTCATAACTGTAAACCTATTTTTGGCCCACCCTGTATGCAAAAAAAAAAAAAAAAAAAAATTTCTATGTTTTTTTTTGCCAAAAACATCAAAGCTAGGATAAACAAATTATCAGGAGAGAAAATTCTGGCATTCTCATAAAAGGAAAGGCTACAGGGGTTATTGATGGTAATGGTACATGTCCTTCACAAGTTCAAATGCCTTACTTGATTTTATTAATGAAATGCTCAAAGTTTTCCATTGTGGTGATGTTGTAGTTGAAGACTTCCATCTCAACGTCTGGATTAATTTCCCTACAAACCAAGAAAATTGAGAGTCAACATGCGGACATAAAAAAAGATAAAAGTTCTTTTAAATAAAAATGGGGATTATTTCAAAGATTATTTAAATTTCATTTAATCTAATAAACTATTAAAACTCTAATCGTCGCATTTGAACGGGTTCTACATCCAGTTTTGAACTTACAGGCATGCCCGTGGCTAGATCAAGTAGGCGCTATATTTTCAGAAGAAAATATGAAATTGAACTGTGAACACTGGTATTCTTAAATTTTACTACTGGCCATACTCGACATTGCTTAACTTTGGTGATCTGACGGCCCTGGCTGAAGAATTTTCATCTTTCAACAAGTCTATTCTCCTCTATTGTTCACAATCATTAGATTTTATCTTCTTTTTGGCTGAAATGTTTTTTATAGTCATCATCAGATTTATCTATTGTCAAATTCATTGTAGATAAGAAGTGAAACTAAGAAAGTATTAAATATTATATTTACTTGGTGAGCATCAACCCAAGTTTGGCACAAGGCCATTTTTAAGTGCTCTTACCCGGGCTTTTTAAATTCGGTGTTACCCTTCATTTAGATGAGCTGCTCTCCCGAGTTAATGAGCCCCATCTGCCCGAGACTACTGAAGTGAAAGTAATGGTTTTGACTGGGATTTGAACTCGCGTAATATGATTTCAGAGCCCAAGCTTTTACCAGTGCTCCACCGTCGCTGCAAAAGTATTAAATATGGATGCACAAAGAATAAAGAGTAAAATATCACAAAATCGGAGAATAGAATCAACACAAAGCACTCTATCCAGGGCTGTGTGTAGGGCCCCTGCAGACCCTGCAACCAAGGAAGGCCACAAGCTCCCTACAGGCCTCAAGGCTCTTTGGCATCACAGATCTTTTGTAATGCAAAAAATTACCAAAATAATTAATAAGGATTAACTAGATAAGCATGATTACACTTAAATGTCGAAATATACATCAATCCATGATTAATTACATAAATATTTGTATATGTATTTATATAGATTTTGATCGAAGCTTATAGTATGTTGTGGGTGTGCAAGTTGCCTTTTTAGGATCTGCAAGGCGCATTCTGAGTCAGGAATGCTCTGTGGGCTAAGCACGGCACTGACTATCACTATTACTAACTGATGAACTGAACTTGGTTAAATGCCGAACAAACTACCAGTTTCAGCGACCAAACATGTTTGTTCAAGTATTACACGCTTGGATTTTAAGATTTATTGTCTTGTTAGACTAATATTGGTTCAAAATAATACGTTTTGTTCTGTTGTGCTTAATCCAGACCGCAAAAATGTTCTAATCGAAAAAGTAACAACTTTTAGTGGCATTGTAACAAAAGCACCAAAATTTACTTCTACAACCAAAAAGCAACACTTTTGTTACAATCGTAACAATTCTGGCAACTCTAGATCCATCCTTAATGTCTCTGAAGCAGTGGTTCCCAACCACTGTGCCACAGAACGATTACTGGTGTGCCACGAAGAGATAATAGGTGAAAGACATTTTATTTCATTTTTTTAATGAAGACATTTAATTTCTTAATCATGATGACAGCACGCAATTCAAAATTACTGAATTTCTGGAATCTAAACATTACTTGCATACTAATTGGTAAGCTTTATTTGGGTTTATATGATCTATATGTCTCATTTATGATATCAACAGATTCTTTGTAGATAATTCTTATTTAATATTTAGGTGTTGTATATCATAGATATTGTAAATTAAGATTTTAGTAGGACAAATAAAAACATGATTAAATTATCATTTTATTGCAAAAAGGCTTTATGAATAGAAAATATTTTTGTGATAGGTGTGCAGCGAAAATTTAAAGAGCTCAATAGTGTGCCGCAATGTAAAAAAAAGGTTGGGAACCACTGCTCTAAAATCTTGAATAGGATATGTTAAAAGCAAAAAAAAAAAAAAGAAAATATTTCACTTACTTCAATGTTTTTTCAGCTGCCTCTACTTTACTCATACCTGCTTGATGCGGTTGATAGAATAAACGGTTCATGTTGGCTAATTCCACTTTGTCATAATCAAAAAGTAACAGCTGAAAAAAAAAACAACAAAATCAATTTGGGATTATTGATTCTTTTTTTTTTAAGATATTGATCAGTCTATCAGGATTAAACAACTTTTTTACGGACCATTGACAAATTGGTTGACTTAATCGGTCAATTCTGTCATCAGCTTTGATTACAGTTTTGGTTTGTTTGCAAAAAAATAAAAATGAAATTTTGATTTTCATTCTGTTTTCAAGTTTCTTTTTTTTGTCAAACAAAAAAAACTTTAATGAAAATCACAGTTCTGTTCCTTTTTTTTTCTAAACAAACCAAAACTTTAGCAGGCAGCAAAAGTGGAGCATTGGTAAAAGCTCCAGGAATGAAGTCATATTATGCGAGTTAAAATCCCAGTCAAAACCATTGCATTTACTACTAACTGCCTAGGGGAGATGAGGCTCATTAAATCGAGAGAGTAACTCATCTAGGTGAAGGGCAACACTGATTTCAAAAGCCCAAAAAAGGTCCTCCAGTTTGGGGGTTGAGCATTGGGCTAGCGACTCTTTTTCGTAAAACAAGTATGCTACAGAAACAGCAAAAAAACAAATTTGCTCCCCAACGCACCACTGGGTGTAATGATTGAGCATTGAGCTAGTGAATCTTTCTCGTACAAACAAGTATGCTATGGAAACAGCAAAAAAACAAATATGCTGTCCAACGCACCACTAGGTGTAATGGTTGAGCATAGAGCTAGCGACTCTTTCTCGTAAAAACAAGTATGCTACACAAACAGCAAAAAAACAAATATGCTGTCCAATGCACCACTAGGTGTAATGGTTGAGCATAGAGCTAGCGACTCTTTCTCGTAAAAACAAGTATGCTACGCAAGCAGCAAAAAAACAAGTTTGCTCCCCAACGCACCATTGGGTGTAATGGCTGATGGTAAAAATAAAGATTCTTTATTTATAAGAAATGCTTTATTTTTGCAGACTTATCCCCCACTTCCTGAGATTGAAGGATTTACTACACACGCTTGGAATTCCGTCTGTGACTTGAGCAGATGCGTTTCTGCCTTTGCAGATTTGAAAGAAGATATTTTAGCCCAAAACATCACATTTAAACTTGGATCTGTTACGGTGAGTAAGAATAATGATTCTTGTTGTTAATCTTTAAAATAATACTAGAAATATTGCCCAGCTTTACCCAGCACTGGGGACTTGCCAATATTTTTTTTTTCAAAAATGTTTCGTGTTTGAAAATGAATTTTTTTTTTCTTAATTTTCAAAAACACTTCTCCGTTATTTATTTACTTGTTTATCTTTAATTCAAAAACACTTTTTCGTTTTTACCACTGTTCCGCTTTTGCTTCCCATTATTAATATTAGACTTGGGTAAATATTAACTGAATCTTTTGTGTTTGTCTTTGAATTTCTTGTAGGCCAGTGTCATTCACACTGAGACGGAAGAGTTTAGTGATGAAGACCTTGCTGAATTAGCTGCACCCATGTCTTTCAAATGGAATAATGCCCTATCGAATTTCCAGAAGCTGGTGGCTATCAAGGCCTTCCAAGAGGAAAAGGTTTGGAAAAGAAATTATATTTCCTCTCTCTTATTGCATTCACCTTAAGAAATGACCTTGAGCCAAACTTTGTTGGTGCTGCTCACCAAGTCAATATGATATATCTTCTCTCTTATTTCATTCACCTTAAAAAATGGCCTTGTGCCAAACTTAGTGCTGCTCACTAAGTCAATATTATAGTCCTTCTCTTTTTAAACAGTCTCTGGCTTAACAACATCATATGTCTTAATTTGATAATCATAACTTTTATTAGGGTTCAATACAAGGTTTATTTACAAAGTGGGGGTGGGCCACAGGCGAGAGTAGTCTCTTGACATCTTTCCGCACTTTCTAATGTAAGAGGCGTATTTATACACTGTCTTTCTATTAAACGGAGGTCTGTTGGGTCATTCCATTACAACATCCCCCATCCACACACAAAAAAACGGAATTTGCCTTTCCTCTCAATGTAATGAAGGATTTGGTCAAGGATTAAATATAGATAGTCTTTAAAAGATAATGATGTTAGTCATGTTCCTATCATACATAGAAATAAATTCAAGGAGCGAAAATCATAAAAAATGAAAATAATAGAATTAAACACATAATTATTGAATCATCTGTCATTATTTTATGATAAAACTTGGAAGATTTCATAAGCCCTAAGTACTCACCCTGCACCTGTCCTTTCCTCTGACACAGGGAGAGTTCAGGCGAGAGAAACACTTGGCCAATGCAAGGACCATCCAAGCAAGCTTAACAGTCCTGGCTGAGATCCAAGCTTTGACTCATTTTTTCATGTCGGCTTGCAAATGTTCTGCTTGTTGTCCCTGCCCATATTGTCTGGTGTGATTGGACCTGAGATACCGCTACTCTTACGGGAGGTGCAGCATAGGCGGGAGACGCATCTCGAGCAGCACTGGCCACAACTTCATAGAATTGTCGACAATGACAGACCCTTGCCAATAAAAAGTACTCACACAAAACGATATATTTACACACAGAGATTGACGACTTGAGTGATGGAAATTGACTCTAAACTATTTAAAGGTTGAATATTTCTAATGTTTTTGTTTTCCTATGTTTTCAGACGATTCTTGCAATTACAGACTTTATAAGTAACAACCTTGGCAAGATTTTCATTGAAAGTCCTCCCGTCACGTTGGACACCCTTTATGAAGATATCAACAAAATCATTCCTTTGATATTTATTCTAAGTGCAGGATCAGACCCGATGGGAGCTTTACTCAAATTCGCAGCCACAAAAGACTATGCCCAAAGGTACATTGTACAGCCAATTCTTCTTTGCTTCTTGGGGCGGTCGACGGGGACCAGTGGATAGGCAATCGGACTTTGGAACCTTAGTATGTGTGTTCGATTTCCAAGGTGTTCTGTCTATTGCTTTGGGACTGTCAATGTGGATAGGCAATTGGACTTTGGAACCTTAGTATGGGTGTTCGATTTCCAAGTTGCTCTGTCTATTGCTTTGGGACTGTCAATGTGGATAGGCAATTGGACTTTGGAACCATAGTGTGCTGGTTAGAATCCAAGTTGTTCTGTCTACGCTGATATGTCGACCAATACTCTTGGGAAAAGTATGAATATATCTCTACCTTCCCTCCATCCATGTATTAAATAGTGCAACTTGTGTTATTAAAAAAACTATGTGTGTATAAAAATAACATTTATCAAAAGTAATTGTTCTCGGCATTAAAATGACCTTAAAAGGTTGATATGCCATTAAACACCAAACAAACTTTGTTTCTTTGATTGTACACAGTAATCATCAATCGTTACACTCAGTGGTGCATTGGGTAGCAACAAAGTCTCTCCACCCATGCCTTACCTGAGCCAGCCAAGTCAGTGTATGTCAAGTATGCTGCATAGCTTCTCTCTCACTTTACACTGTATTTCATTAGGCATACAAAACTATTTGAGGATGAAATGGATGTTTCACACATAATATGAATAAAATGTACAGAATAAAGAATAGATGTAAAAATATCAGGATGGAGATTCATTAAAAAAATAACACTGTCACGTAGTTCAACAGAGAAACTTTTATATAAATACTAGAAGTATTGCCTGGCTTTGCCCGGTGCTGGGGACTTGCCCCTAAGATAATAAGCAAAGGCTATTATCTAGGAAGACACTCATTGCTTTGAAGCTTTTTTTTTTTGCATAGTTTCCCTTTCTCACTTTCCACTGTTCTTCTCCAAGTTGTTCAACGTCCTTTTGGCCTTGGCCACCAGCATTCATACGATTTTCACTTGGCTCAGAAGGCCCTCCCCTCCCCCAGGATGCTGATGTATAATTTTTCTCTCTGTTGCTATTTCCGTAGAACACTTGTTTTTACGAGAAAGAATTGCTAGCCCCAACCTGGAGGACCAGGGATCACTCTTTATCTGGTTTCTATATGTCGACCTCTCTTGCAAGAGTTTTCTCTCCAAACAGCATAGCTCTAGGGCTCACTGAATCCAGGGTTCGTATAGACTTGAAAATTCTTTGAATTTTGAGTTTTGCCTTGAAAAAGGCTTGATTTTATTATTGCTTGAAAAGTACTTGAAAATATGGAAAATGCCTTTAAAATGTTAGGAAAAGTTTGTGGAAAAAAATGAATTGGTTAAGCTTAAAGAAAAGCTGGAAATTAAGCAAGAGAGAATATGGGGATTCATACCTTTCCCAAGGGTATTAATCCTATTATTGATGCATATGGAATGACTGGGATTTGAACTCATGTACTACGATTCCAAAATCTGACTGCCTACCCACTAGGCCAAATGGACTTCCCTCTACCCAAATTAATTTAACTCGATAAAAAGAAGACTTTCAATGTAATTAATAATGATATTTATTAAAAAGAATAGTGATATATTTCAAATAACTATTGCTATTCTTGTTTAACCAACAACCTTTTAGAACAGTACCTGAACTTTAAAGTTTATTTCCTAAATATTATTTATTGAACTTGTGTGTCTTCTGATGATTTGATAAATACAGGAATAGAAGATAGCTTTTTTTTCCATTTATTTTGTCAATATTTGTTTGGATATTTGAAATCAAAAAAAAAAGAAAAGAAAAAGAATTTCTTACAACAAACACAAAATATATTGATTTGGTTTTGTCTGGCTAATTTGAAATTATCTTTTATTTACTCATAGATATTAATACTTGCTGAAATGTGGAAAGGAAGGCAGTCAAATTTTGTCATTTACAAGGGAGGGTCAGATTGTCATTGTTGCCTTTTGTACCATTTTGAGTTATAGGAAGGAAAGGCAGTCAACTTTTGTCATTTACAAGGGAGGGTCAGATTGTTATTGTTGCCTTTTGTACCATTTTGAGTTATAGGAAGGAAAGGCAGTCAACTTTTGTCATTTACAAGGGTCAGATTGTTATTGTTGCCTTTTGTACCATTTTGAGTTATAGGAAAGAAAGACAGTCAACTTTTGTCATTTACAAGGGTCAGATTGTTATTGTTGCCTTTTGTACCATTTTGAGTTATAGGAAGGAAAGACAGTCAACTTTTGTCATTTACAAGGGTCAGATTGTTATTGTTGCCTTACTGGTTTTTAAAGATAAAAAGAAACAATAACAATCTGACCTGCTGTGACGAATGACTAAATTTCACTGACTTTCAATGTATTTCATCAAGTTTTACATGCAATTTTGTTGGTGATGTATGAAAGTTTCTGTGTTGAAACATGTGTAATTGTTTTCTGGATAAATTTTCTATTATGTATTCTTTAAAGCATTTTTGCTTTTATTCTAATTCTGTGTGAAACATTAATCTCACTCTTGATGCTTAAAACATTCATTTCCCTCTTGATGCTTGAAACATTCATTTCACACTTGATGCTTGAAACATTCATCTCACTCTTGATGCTTGAAACATTCATTTCACTCTTGATGCTTGAAACATTCATTTCACTCTTGATGCTTAAAACATTCATTTCCATCTGGAGGCTTGAAACATTCATTTTACTCTTGATCCTTGAATTATCCATTTCACTCTTGATGCTTAAAACATCCATTTCCATCTGGAGGCTTGAAACATTCATTTCACTCTTGATCCTTGAATTATCCATTTCACTCTTGATGCTTAAAACATCCATTTCCCTCTTGATGTTTAAAACATTCATTTCACTCTTTTTTTCTTTAGGCTAAAGTCCTCTCATGAAATCATATGATTACATAAAATTATAGGATAATTAAATCCTTTTTTCAGACAAAAAAATCTTTTTTGGTGTGGCATTGCTTTATACCGGCGTGGACCACCTCTCTTGCCTCACTCTTAAGATAAGCAACTGTAAATGCATGAACAGGTTTGTTGATAAAGTTTTATGTTTTTATTTTCTTGCTAGAGTCCAGGCTATTTCCCTTGGACAAGGACAAGGCCCAATTGCTGAAAGTCTTATTAAGTCTGCCACATTAAATGGAGATTGGGTCTTCCTACAGGTAAAGTAATAATTCACAATTTACCAATTTCTTATCATCTAATGATTCATCACAAAACTATTCATCATGGTCTATTCATAATCAGACTTTTCTTCTCTAGATGGAGTGGCACAATATGATGATGATATGCTATTTTGGAATCCTTGGGATGAGGCTTAAAGATTTGTACAACTATTATTCGGACTGTTGTCCTCATCCTTATCATTGTTATATTCATGAATATATATGTTTGAATAAAGGGTTGAGTTCGAAATTCTGTAATTCCCAAATACGATAAGAAGGTTCCCAAGATCGATCACCTGAAGAAGGCCGAAGGGTTAATTGTCCGAAACGTTGCGAATATAGCAATAATAAAGGCTTTTTATTCACTGTTCTCAATATTGGTAGCCGGTTCCATAAAGGAATTATCTCTGTTTACTTTCACCCCATACCACCATAATCCTTTTCTAACCAGCATTTGGTATGGGGTCCTCGGTGTATATGCGTGTTTATTGATGCTCCCCTTTAGTTTCTGTCCTGTTTGTATCTACAGGCTCTATAACAGGATTAGTCCTTTTTATAATTTGTACAACTGCTGATCTTGTCTCACCAACCTTTGTTATAAGACCCTGGGTCTTTATTTTCGTGTACTCCTAATTTCAACATTGTTCCTACATCCGGGGCCATTAGACAATTTTCTATTTCCCGGAGACAAGGGTTAGGATTTATGGTTGTCCCTACCCCCTTCAGGACTGGTGGTTCTTCTGATTTACTACTGGGTATCTCATCTACCCTAGCTATCTACTATCTACTGCCTCTTTCAGCCCAACTATTTGTTCCGGGGTAGTTTACGCCCCTATACCATTGGCATAATGGACTCGTCTTGGCCAGATATTTCCTGCCTTTGGGCAGAGATTAGTTACGTAGTTTAATCGCTCGTACATATTACCCGACTATATTCATATTGTGACCCCTTAATACACTTCAACTCCACTAAACATTCAACCCACACTAAGGCAGTAATATAACACTATCTTTTATTTGAAGAAGGCATGCCAAGTAGATCAATATTATAGGAGGTCCCTAAACTCCTATCCAATGATTTTATGGTTACAAAAATGGCAATAGGCACATTGTAACCCACACACTCCATTTGAGTTACAGGAGGGAGTTTCTTCCTTGTCGCATCTGTGTCATCATCAAAAACACGTTTGATGTCTTGTGTTGGAAGAGGCAAAGGCAAATTAATTAATCGTCCAGCCTGACGTGTCACTGTTGGGTTAAGTACTTGACTCCACAACCAGTTGTTGTTGTTGAGTAAGAAGACCTTTCCTCACCCATTCGGGCTTGGATCAGTCTTTCTGTTATAGAGTTTTCACAATCTCGGATTAATCCTCACCCTAAGGGGTAGCTCTAATTGAGGACCTTTTCTATTATACCGCTGGTCAGTTGGTGTGAGGGAGCAGGATCGGGAGAGAGAAAGTCTTTCTGTTCAAATGCTTCATGCATTCGACTGATCAGACCACAAACCAGCGACCAGCCTCCTAGAGTATCTGATATTTCTAAGTGGACCTGTTGTTGGTTCTTCACATAACACAGGCTTCCTTCCATCAATCCGTATAAATACCAACATTGATAACCTGACCATTTTGAATTTGGTTGCGCATTTATTGCTGGCAGTTTTAACCTACACTCTCCTTCAGAGTAAGACACACATGAAGGCCCTGCATATTTCATGGATGTAAGATCTGCAATGTAGGTTTTTTTTTCTCACTTTGTTCAGGACTGAGACAATATGTGTTAATTAAAGAATATTTTTGTCACAGCCCTAGTTATTAGGGCCATGTGACAAGAATATTCTTTAATAAAATCATATTTTCTCAGTCTTACTAATAACTACAGAATTAAAAAAATGGTAAAAATGGCAAAATATTCGACTGATCATACCACAAACCACCAACCAGCCTGGCAAGGTATCTGGTATTCGTAAGTGTTCACCCATCTTAGTACTGAACAGGTTCTACATTGCTTAACTTTGGTGAAGCAAACATCTCCAACGTTAATTGACCGTACTATTGGCTGTTGTTACAATAATGTTGCTTAAAATGTCCTAAAATGATTAAACCTGAATAATCATCTTCAATATTCAATAAAATTCTTCTTTTAATGTTAAAAAGGTTTGTTTTGCAAATGCTATTCAACATATTTGAATAAACATTTCTCAAAGTATTTATGTAAAACTCAAATTGATAATATAGAATTTGTCAGTAGAATCAGTTTTATTAAAGAATATGCTTGTCACATCTCTAGTTATTAGGGCTGTGACAGGAATATTTTTTAATAAAAATTATGTTGTCATGGCTCTACTCATAAGTAAAGAATTAAATGAAAGGGTAAAATAGCAATAATAGTCAAGTCTGTGACAAGAATAATCTTTCATAAAAGCGTATTATCACAGTCCTATTAGTGAGTACCCTTTGTTGATATATGCTCTCTTTCAATACTTTTTTGTTAATTAAACTCATTTTTTAAATTTGAATTCATGCATAAAAAGATATGGTCAAGTCAGGTTGGAGACATTGGTTCCCGTCAGATCACCAAAGTTAAGCAGTGTCAAGCTTGGTCAGTAGTTTGATAGGTGACCATTTATGAATAGCAAGTACCGTTTCTTGTGTGGGAGTGGGAAATACCCGTGTTAGGGTCTGAGGGCACAGTTCAACCACTAAGTTTACCATTGTACTTTTAGTCTTTGGTCAGACAGAAATCTATACATGCATCTTGGGACTGCGTGTGAAGTTCAAATTCCCATGAGACTTGCCACTGAATAATGTGCATTCTCAGTGGTTGAGCCAGCTAAACATGCAGAGGTCAGTATGCCAAAACAAACACACATTATATATATATATATATATATATATATATATATATATATAATAGAGAGAAGAAAAGAAAACAGAGGTAGGTGTTTTGTAAATAGTGTACATGTAAGGCACTTATTGGATTTGTGTAGGAGAGAATTTTTCCAGAAGTGAAGAAGATTTTAAATTAAAACAAAAAAAAAGTATTCTCTGTAAAAGACTACAGATTTTTAAAAGACTATCAGATATTAAGAGTGGGGTAACATAAAGGTAGTGAATTCCTAATGTTCGGGATTACCAATTATGTAGGTTCTAGTTTGTTTGTTTAACTGCATCTCCCTTTTTAGGCCATGCAGAGAACAACCATTCTTTTTAAAAACATTCTTTTTGTCCGCACAGTTTTTTTAAATAGCACAATGTGCACTATTTAGCTGGAGGTAATGTGGGGATTCATACCTTTCCCAAGGTTATTAGTCCAATTATGAATGCATATGGAATGACGAGGACTTAAACTCGTGCATTAAGATTCCAAAGTCTAACTGGCTACCCATGAGGCCAAGTGGACTTCTCTAGTGTAAGTTCCTATTCAACAGTGAAACATTACTGAGAATAAACTTTCATTTATTCTTATAATTTTTCTACCATCAAATATTTTTTTTGCTTTTAATTCCATCTCTGGTTATTGTGCAAGTGAAAAATCTTTGTCTTCAATTTTTTTCATAATATCATTATTTCCATCCATCAACCATAACACCCAGTGGTGAGTTGGGCAGCAAATTTGTTTTTTTTGCTTTTTATGTAGCATACTAGTTTTACGAGAAAGAGTCGCTAGCCCTATGCTCAACACCCAAACTAGAGGACCTTTTGTGGGCTTTTGAAATCAGTGTTGCCCTTCATCTAGATGAGCTACTCTTCCGAGTTAATGAGCCCCAGCTGCCCGTGGCGGCTAAAGGTAGATGCAATGGTTTTGACTGGGATTTGAACCTGCGTAATATGATTCCATAGTCCGAGCTTTTACCAATGCTTCACCTCAACGCCTAATATTTTGTAGATCTTTACTTAAACAGGTTCTATCCAGAAAGTAAGTTTGTATTTACAGACATTCAATCTAATAATACAATTATTTTCGTTTAATTTAGTTTTATTTTTTTTTAACGGCATATCAACCCATTTTAGTGATTCAATGCTGGGAGTAATCAGTTTAGGTGAAGGTTTTTTTTGTTTGTTTGGTTTTTCCTGTCAAGATGTTTTTCAATATAACTAATTGCACTATTTAACTGATAGCTGGAGAGAATAAGAGAATTCATACGTTTCCCAGTGGTACTAGCCTAAATGTAAACCTAACAAATATGAGAGAGATTTCAAAGTTGCAACCCTAACTGTCCTGCTTCAGAGAGCCTTCCCTGAAATAAGTTTTTGCACCAAGATGACCTCAAAAGACAGAAAATTCTAAGCTTGTTGTTCTCTAGAAAAAAACTAGCATTAAATTTCTTTTGTTGCATTATTGTGTTAAGCACTTTTGAAGGTTAAGTATTCTATTGTGAATTAAGTAGTAAAGAAGTTTGGGTTTATGGAAGGAAATCAAAGCTAAAGATTTAGTTTGGATCATTAGTGAATAGAGAAGAAGCTTGTTATTGTTAATATTGAATTAAATTGACCCAAAATCACTTTTGTTTAAAATTATTTATTTTCAAATGATAATATAGATTCACATTAGTAACAATTTTACAAATTTAAAATCTGAGGCCATTTTAAAAAAAAGAAAAAAAGTAATAATAATAATAGAGAGGAACATTTTTCTTCAGTTTATTTTTTTTTATCTATTCTCCAATTATTAAATGATATCAAAAATGGCCTAACAATGAATTACATAAAATTATTAACATTTTTTTTTATTTTATCTATTATACACATTTTGTTGGATTAAAAAAAACTTTTGTTTTTTTATAACATATTTTTAGATATAAATTGGCTTTATTGTTATAAAAGTCATAAAAACATCAAAGATTAAATTTTTATTAAATGTGTTTGAGAATTTGTTTATTCTAAATCAATGTAGTTTAAAATGATTTTCCATTTGTATGCAAAGAAATAAAATGGAAAATATTGAAGAACCCTACTTAGCAAAAGGCGCATCACATTATGGTAACAAATTACCTTCCTTCTTTCAAAGAGTAAGGGGGGCTTGTTAAAGATTATAAGCGTATATGATCTTTGTATGTATAGGCAAGTACAGCTATTATTTCATTTTCACGTGAAGTGCTATTTTTTTTTGTTATGAATTGACAGACACAAAGAAATTTTCCAAGGTGCATCATAACTTGTTGAATATGTATATAAGTTTTTAAGTAGATCTTTTTCTCTTTTTGCTTCATTCATACCTGATGGGTAATCTCCTCCATACTGACAGATTTGCGGATAGCATTTTGTATGTCTGGGTCATCTATCAGGTTGACACTTAACTTCTGCGTTCGCAACAGGTCTATGTCGTCTGTCGTTTTGTCTTCAACACTAATCAGTCGATAATGTTTAGAACGGCTGAAATAAGATAAAAAAATTTATTTTGCTTTTAAAACAAAAGACAAAAAATATTTTCAATTTGCAAATTAAGTTACTTTAGGTTCTAACAAATTATTTAATTAAAAGAAAAAAAACAATTGTCCTTTAAATTTTTAAACAATCTAAACACAATTATTGCCATAATTCACCACTTTTCCAAAAGATAGAGATTGTGGTAAGGAGTTAGGATCTAAGACTGACATTCAGTGGTAGGTGTTCAAACCTGACTAAAGGAAGACTTGTTTGAGAAGCCATCCTGATGAGCCATGAATGTTGAAACAGGCATGTAGACGGATTGCAAATACTATTATTATATATATATATATATATATATATATATAAAAATTTCTTTTTTAATGAACTGTATTAATTACAATTAGAAATCAACATCAATAAATAATTTGGATATTTGCATATAGATCTATTTCATTCTTCCAGAAATCATCGGTGCAAGTCATTCAAATTCAAACCCACGACCTTCATGTTCAGAGACTTACGTCCTAGACCACTCGGCTATGAGAACAAATTCATATTTTACTGAGTTAACTTCTTAAGTATTCAAGGATTCGGTCACCTCATTGTACTTTTGTTTTCATGAAGGTCGTGGGTTCAAATGAAATAGATTATATGCAAATATCCAAATTATTTATTGATGTTAATTTCTAATTGTAATTAATACGGTTCATTTAAAAATACCGTTGGAAATATAATTCCATTAATAATAATAAGACATATTTCAATTTTTTAAATAAATCAATATCTAAATAAATAATGGTATTCTTATTGTTCAAATGTTAATAAAATCCATGAACAAAAAATAGTTACCTATCTGGATTGCGAGTGTAGACTTTAGGGGAACGAATCAGACTAGACTTGCTGCGAGGAGGGGGACGAGGTGGCTGCAAAAAATTAATTACAAATATTAAAAAAGAAAAAAACATTTAAAAAAAAATATTTTTTGAATTTTGAATTTATATGAAATTTTCTTGATTTCATTTCGATTAAATTTACAAAATTGAGGGGAAAAAAATGAGACTAAATTTTAACAAAAAGATAATTTATTATATTCATAGAAAATTAGGGAAATTTAGAATTTAAAATAATACTTGAAAAGTAATTTTTTTTGAACTTATACTAAAAAGTAAATTACAATTTCTTCTTTTTCTAACAGATGTTACAAGCAAGGAAATATTTTGTACATAACCTGTATACATAAAGTATTTAATTGGTATGGATTAATATAATCTAATTTTATTGTACCAAGATCAAAAACGTCCAGCAACAATAACCATTTGGTTTAGTTTACAGCACAATAATCCTTTATGCGTCATTTAATACCAAAATATTAATTTGCTGCCATTTGGAAATGGCCAATTTAATGACTTTAATATCATTTGACCCAGAGTTCTTGTTTAAATGCAACTCAGGTAGAGTAACTCATCTAGGTGAAGGGTAACACTGAATACAAAAAGCCCAAGAATAGAATGAACATGTAAAAATAGCCTTTTGCCTTACTTGGATTTGTGCTTGACCAAGTAACTATAACCTATTTAAGTGCAGCGACAGTGGAGCATTGGTAAATGCTTGGACTCTGAAATTGTATTACGCGAGTTCAAATCCCAGTTAAAACCATTACATTCACCTTTAGCTGTCTCAGGTAGATGGGGCTTGTTAACTCGGGAGAGTAGCTCATCTAGGTAAAGCCCTGGAAAGAGCACGTAAAATTGCCTTGTGCTAAACTTGGGTTGGTGTTCACCAAGTAAATATAAAATCCTATTTAAGTGCAAAGTTTCAATCGAAGTATTAGGTTGAATAGATTGAATAGCTGATAATATGGTATTTGGTGGCACTCTAGAATAGAGGTTAATCATTTGTATAAAATATTTGGAATATTTTCCACAAGGAATAATAAATTAAACATAACTTTTGAAAGCAATTAATTGATCACATATGAATATCATATTTACTTGGTAGAGCACCAACCCAAGTTTGGCACAAGGCCATTTTTATGTGCTCTGTATACCTCGACTTTAGTTGAATGTTACCCTTCACCTAGATGAGTTGCTCTCCCAAGTTAACTAGCCCCATCTGCCCAAGGGAGTTAAAGGTGAATGTAATGGTTTTGACTGGGATTTGAACTCGCGTAATACGATTCCAGAGCCTGAGCTTTTACCAATGCTCCATTGTCACCGCCATTAGTTGGGAAATATGATTACAGTGCTTACAAACTTTTAGAATAACCTATTACTTATTTTCCTCTCGCAAAAAACTATGTAAAATACTTTTTTTTGAAAAACCTTTTTTTCAACGTGATTTCCGAAAGAAAAAGGAATCTACAAATTTATTTAAAATAATTTTTGAATGGTTTCACTCAAACCACCTACAAAAAAAATAAAAAAATAAAAGAAATAAAAAAAAATAAAAAGAAATAAAGACAAAAACAAAACTAAACAAAAAAAAAGAGAAAAAAAATAAAAAAATAAAAGAAATAAAGATAAAAACAAAACCAAACAAAACAAAAAAAAGAGAAAAAAAAACCTAAAAAAGAAAGAATTTGCTAATTTATTGGATTGACAAAGAAGAACATCTGCGTTGTTAATAGAAATAAAAATAGAAATTATGATATGAGGTAGAAATGAAAATATAAAACGAATTAAAAGAACTAAAATATATAAATATGGGCTGTGGGTCTAAAGGTCCTTATTTGGTCGAGAACCAAGGCAAGTCCGGCACAAGACAATCTAAATGTCTATGTTATATTTACTTTGTCAAGTTAGGCAAGAGACAGTCTAAAGGTCTAAAGATTTTTTATTCTGTAACTCTATGCTTAAAGCAGAAGAAAATAGGCGAACACCCGATAATACTCCCCTGAGCATCATACTGAAGGCTTCCGACCACAAGCTAGATTATTTTTAATAAAGTAAGATAGGGTAAAAGAAAATATGCAAACGAATGCCAGCATCATACTATTTTTGTCCAAGCGCAGATATTGCACATTTGTGAGAATTCAATAACAGAACAATCTCCGTTAAAAACATCATTGGTGGCAGTGAATATTGTCACAATAAATAGCAAAAATGAATTTTAATTGGTGGGATTTTTTAACAAAGCCCGCCTCCAATTTCTACCTTAAGATTTAAAAATAAATCTTTTAAAATAAAGAATTAATTCAAATTTCGCTTGTAAAAATTTACACAAAAATCGACGAAGTTTTTCATTCCATGTGTCACGTGATGATTTTGGTTGGGGGAATCCTTAGCTTTCCCCGAATGGGTCACACCTTGTCATATCCATTTCACACCATGGTCCTTTTTGTTAGACCAGGAATTGCCATTCCTTATATTTCATATTTCTTTGCTGTTCCGTTGGGCTGAAAATATTTAACAACAACAGAAACATAATTTTTTGTTAACCAACTTTATTGATTGTTTGCATCGATTCTTCTCCTTGGACCCGTATCATCGTGGCAAAAACAGAGCTGCTTACATCACTCCGAACAATACTGAGTCTTAACGAACATAACTTACGTCTTGACTAACCAGCCTCCATACAGCCAAAAGCCACTCCCCTGAGCCTCATAAAAATATTAGATATTAACATAAAACTGTAGAGACTTATTCTTAAAAAAAATTGCATAAAATTTC
>JAUZSX010000056.1:756783-774685 GCA_034780655.1 Idiosepius hallami
CAAGTAAATATAATATCCTCATCTAGGTGAAGGGTAACACCGAATGTAAAAAGCCTGGGTAAGAGCACATAAAAATGACCTTGTGCCAAACTTGGGTTGGTGCTCATCAAGTAAATATAAAATTTTTTATTATTTTTAAAACATTACAGTTTTGTTAATATTTAAAACACTTTTTACAAAAAAAAAAAAACTAATAATAATAATAATACAAATTTCTGATTTTTATTCCAGTAGTATAGTTTTTTTTTAGTGTCTAGTCTCTAGACGGAATATAAAAATACATATTTTTAAATAAATTCACATCTCAACATAATTTTTTAATTCAATTAGTTAAGTACATATTATCCCTGTGCTAGGGAAAAAAGAATGTTACCTTATTTTTAGGCATCATTTACACAAAAATTTCAATGGGCTTGAAGGCTTTGTTTTTTACTCTAAAATGGAAGCATTTAAGAATAAATGATTTTTGATATCAAATGATTTTTCTACCTGGAAGTATTTGTATTTTTTAAAATAAACCAACTGTTAGAAAAACAGTAATTGTACCTCAAAAGCAAAAAAAAAAATGTTGAATCTGTAGATCTTTCTGAAATTAGGCTTTATAACTTATGTTATCAATCTAAGCGTTGTCCACACCTTGATGGTCGAAAATGATGATTGCTGATAAGTTCTACGGAAGAACTTAAAATTTCTAACATAAAATCATAAACATTTATGAAAGACAGAAAGACGGACAGGAAGAAAAAGATGAAAAATAATGAAAATATTTTTACCTTTACTTTGATATCATCCCAAATATCTTTTCCTCCCTTCTGAAGTTTTTTACCTTGTTTCTGTTTAAAGAAAATAAAAATATTTGTTTCAAATATTATCCAGATGGTATAAAGAATTTAAATAATATATGAAGCAGTATTTTTGTATGTCACAGCCACATTAAAAAACATGTTCTTATTAAGCAGCATATTTTTTTCTACCATAAAGAAATTTTCATTTATACATATTATAAGATCATTTGGGCAGTGAAGTTGAAGAATTGGTAAAAGCCCGGGCTCTGGAATTGTAGTATGCAAGTTCAAATCCTAGTAAAAAACCATTGCATTCACCTTTAGCTGCCTCGGGCAGATGGGGAACGTTAACTCGGGAAAGGGCTCATCTAGGTGAAGGGTAACACTGAATGCAAAAAGCCCAGGTAAAAGTACATAAAAATGGTCTTGTGCCAACTAGGGTTGTTGCACACCAAGTAAATATAATTAACAAAAAAAAGTAATACCTAAACAAGGACCAAAATAATTAGTAATTTATTTGTGGTTGAGAATAAAAATATAAATTATGAAAAAAAAGATTTTCAATGTTTTTGTACTTTGACAGAAAAAGTGCAAAAGAAAGGTTTTTCAGTAGCTTAAAAAATTTTCTTCATGTTAACAATAATGAATCAGATTAGCTTTCAGCAAGTGTTTATCCATTGACTTACCTTCATATTTCCTAGCCATTCTTTATAACGTGAATGGGCATTCATTTTATCTGCATGCTGAGTTGCCTCCCTTTCAAACACATCAGTAAAACCTATACCACAATTTAACATATCCAATCTCTCATTGATAAACTGAAAAATTGGAAATGAGGAAATATTATCATGCATCAATTTATGCTCTTTAATATTTTAAACAAAATCAATAAAACTCTAGCTATCCTTTATAATATTAATAAATAAGTGATGTGTATTGAATCATATAAAATCATGTTTACTTGTCTATTGGCAAAGCCAATCATATTGTCTTAATTAGATCAATGATTTAATAGCTAACAAATAAATCGAATGACTGATCTGAAAAGATAATTGTTTGGTCGATAGACTGTTTTATGTTTGAGCCTGATAAGGTAATAGTTAGCTAAGGATAATAGAACACAATTTAAAAAATAAATTTCAATTTTATAATCAAGAAATTATTTTTATATTTTAAAATGTTTTTGATCATCAGCAGTTATAAGTTGTTGTTTTTTATAAGCAACAAATAATGAATTTTCATAACTTAAAAAAAGTTAAAGTGCTTAAAAAATGCTCTTTAGAGAAAGCATTGGATATAGAGACTCAGAATCCCAATAAGGGTCACAGAGTTTGCTTGTATAAAGTGATTTTTTTTAACAGAAACATAGTATTATATTTATGTATTCCATCTTCAGTTTCTATTCTCAACTGAATGTGCCAATGTCAAGTTTGAACTTGTAAGTTCTATGCATTGCTATTTTATTGCAAACAGAATTTTTTAATATAAAAAATTTCATTACATTTTACTTAGTGAGGAATTTTAGTACAATATACAGCACGAAAACAAAAACATTCATTAGTTTCAAATATTTCAATGATTTGGAAGCATTTATCTTTTATTGTACTAAATCCCCATGATAGTGTTTTTTTCTTTAAAGGAAGCTTCTTATATGTGTAGTTGGGATTTTTTATTCAGTGAGAGCTTTATACTTTATAGACCCAAATTTTGTCATTAAAGAAAACTTACATCATTTTGATACAATAGCTTTATTTTTATTAAGCTAATTTGGAGCAGTAAAAATGAATTATTGTTTGTAAATGATCCTAAATTTTTTTAGGCAAATAAAAAGTAAATATTTAAAATTTATTATTTATTTAAAACCAAACATTTTAAATAAATAAACTTAGTGTATTCTTTAATATGACAAAAAATTTTATTTTTTTTTTCATACTTACTTCATGGAATATTTGTAGCTCCAAGAGATCTTCAAGAAACGGTCGCATACTACTAGGCCGGGTAAGCAAAAAGGCATCTTTCTGGAAGCTAATTTTTTCATTGGGTTGGAATCGCAGGGCATCTCGATATCCTCCTGAGATATGCAAAATTAATAAATTACTAAAAAATAAAATCACTTAAATTTCAATCAAATGAACAAAAAAAGGAATTAAAAGAAATTATTTATAAAATATGGATGGCATCCATCCGTCTCTAGAGACTATGAATAAATGCACCCCCTGTTGATTCTGCAGCTGGAACAGTAGCACTGAAGTGGCCTCTCCAGGGCAGAAGGCCTGGGCAAAGTTTCTTGGGGGTCTCTGATTCTGCCCATTTCTGAGTACCCCCCTCTCGGCCTTGCCGGCGGAAATCCAAAGGATAGCAGAGCAGTACGTTTGGCACCAAGTTGACTGCAGGAGCTCCCTGAACGAACTGAGTACAGTTTGGGACCGCCTGAGGGACTCCAACTCCGGATTTTCTTTTAGTGTTTAAACCCTTAGCCTTCCCTGAGCTCAGGTAAACCACAAGGCAGTGAGTTTTGTACTTCAGAGTTTTCCTTCTCCTAGATGCCTATCTTCCCAAAGACTAAGGGTGCACATACCCAGTGGGTTTTAATAGTGCCCACAGATATTAACCTGGGGGTTTTCCTGCTCAGAGCAGGATACAGTACCTGGTATTTGTAAATGGTCACCCATCAACTAATGTCCAGGCTTGACATTATAAAATAAAAAGGAATTAAAACTATCTAAAACAATGACATTATAACAATTACATCATAAATTTCAATTCAGGAGGTTTAAGTAATGGAGTTAACCTTTGACCTTATTTCTATCCAAATAAGCAAAACATTTTTTTTATAAACTTAGTTCATGACTATAAACCTTTTTGAAATTGATTATAACCAAACCTAGAAAGAATTAAGAAGATAATGATAAACGGGAATTTCATTTTTCTAAATTAAAGGAAAAATTTTTTTTTAAACTTACCAATTGTACGAACCAAACTCATAAGGAATGCTCGAGAAATAGCATCTCCCTCCAATTGCATTGAAGACCTAAGTTTATCATTTCGTAACATTTTCTTTAATATAGAAAGCTGAAAAAAAAGTAAAAGATTATAAGAATTAGTTTTATATAAAAAGAAAAATTGTTTAACTGATCTTTGAAAACTAAAAACACAAAAATGAGAGTGTTCATAATTTAGAAAGGATAGTTATTATTAAGTGCATATATATATATATATATATTTACTTGGTGAGCACCATCCAAGTTAGGCACAAGGTCATTTTTACGTGCTCTATACATTCAGTGTTACTCTTCACCTAGATGAGCTACTCTCCCGAGTTAATGAGCCCCACCTGTCTGAGGCAGGTAAAAGTGAATGCAATGGTTTTGAATGAATGAATATATATATATATATATATATATATATATAAAACTGATTGGAATTTAAATTCATGCATTATGATTTCAACGTTCCAGTTCTTACTACTCACCCATGGACAGGTAGATTTTGAAATAATATGGTTAGGTTTTATACTTTTGGTCATGTTTGAATGTTAAGATTTTATTTTTTCACACAAGATAAAGAAAAAAATATTTATTTACCATTTCATCGGGTAAAGCACTGACATCATCATATTCCTGGGTTACAGTATTATTATCTGTATCTACAATAACCACACCACTTAAATCCAACTTTTTGGCTTTCTGAAAGAACAAAAAAATAAGGCAGAATTACCATTTTTATTCTTATTTAGTTACACTTATTGAGACTACTATCTTGCTATAATAAACTCTTCTAAATATAAAATAGTAAACAGAAGATAAATGTATAACATAAGGTAAATGACTAAGTTTAAAAATAGGCAAAGCATTTCGATTGAATATTAGAGTAAGAAGCTTTAGCTTGATTAGAAATGTGCTTGTTCTGGTTTGACTGATATGATTGAATTTAAATATTGATGTACATTCTTTAATAAATTATATAATTTAAATAATTTAATTTCAATAAATATTTTAACTATAAACTATAATCTATTCATTATCCATAAGCAAACAATATTGAAAAATCATTTGTATGATGTTAGAGTTATGTACAATGAACATAATAAAACGTCAAGCAAATAAGTGTATGTACAAATATCATGTATTATCATAAGTTTATATAAAAAAGACTATGAAATCATAATTGACTAAGAAATTGAAATTTAAAAAAAAAAAAAAAACTTTTATCACAATTATTACTAGACAAATATTTTATTTTAATATATTTTTTATTTTTCAGTATTAAAAATTATCAAATATGTATCATCTATTTTTGTGAAGTGATGGAGAAGATGGCAGAGTGCCAGTTGCTGTGGGTGTTGTTTTAGGTGGTCATGGCTGAATAATGGCCATGCACACTCAGTCCACATCACCTCCACCACAGATCAAAATAGATGAGAGAGGCAGTCAAATAGGTTGCAAGGACGGGTAGCATTGTAAAGCAAGATATTCTGACTAGAATTGAACAGGTTTTGAAATGATTCTAGACTTCAACAAAAGTTAGCAAAACATCTTGAAAAATAAAGATCTTTTTTTCAAAAGGTTAGAAATCAAAAAGTAAATATGCCTGATTGATTGAAATCAAATATCTCCTGATTATAAAATCCTTACACACTGACTAGTTTATTGTCTAAAAATAAAAACTCATGAAGAGCAATATCTCTGAAATTATTTTTATATTTTGGGCAATGCTTATGATCCATCATAAGCAGTATATAGCATCTAATAGTAATTATAATATAGCATGATTAGGTTTTGTAGCAAATACTTACCTCCATAATAGATGAGTGAACACCAATGATATATGGCATAGGAGCACTGAAAGATAATTCAATATAAAATATGATTATGAGGTTGGGTTTACAACAATCATTTGAAAGTATTTTCTTTTATATATTTACTGTAATTTATATGCAATTGATATTTTGAAAATGAAATAAAATTTAAAACTCACCTCAGAAGGTCTGTGTAACTGTTTGGAAGGATGGGAATGAATAAATGTTGCCTGAAAAATAAATCAATACCAAGATGAAAGCTTCAGTGAAATATTTAAATTTTTAAAAGATATTGACCCTATTGTTAAAATGTTATTTATGAAGCAGCCTTTGGCGTATGAAGGCATATACATGTTTGTGTGTGCATATACCTATATACACACACATTTCGACAGATCAACCTACATATATACACACACATTTCGACAGATCAACCTACATATATACACACACATTTCGACAGATCAAAGCCATTTTTTATTAATAAAAAAACAATTCTGATCAACATTTTCTTCACATTGGATTCTTTCAAATTTATTTTCTAAATTTCAACTTAAATGACTTTAAAAATAAAAATCATTAATCTCATAAGTATTTTTCAGACTATTGTCTTCATCTTTATTTTTATTTGTTTCACGAATAAAGATGAGGACAGTAATCTGAAAAATATTTGTAAGGTTGATCATACCTCAACTCAAGGACTGCAGAAAATAAAATTAAGTTTTATCCTAATCACAGTGATTATATTCATCAATTTCAAATTTGAATTTTAAGACTCATCAGGAAATTTAAGAAGTTACTTAAAACTATCAACATATATTAATGTGTGTGTGATAATAGTATAATCCCAAACTGATTTCTATTTAGACCTTTAAAAATTATTTATTAGTTATGTTCAATAATATAAACGATAACCAATAGTTTATAGTATTATTGATAGTTTTGATGGCCTCATAAATCATATTTACAATGCTAGGAATTTGTTTATTTTCTCCAAAAAGTCAAATGACTTCAAATTGGAATTTTTTCAAGATCTTCATAATAGTCAATGTTTAATGATAACTTAATTCTGGCCTGAATTTTGTAGTAAATGGTTTTATGATAATTCCAATGTTAGGATTTATAAGGTAATATTTATACATGGCAAGGTTCCATCCATCAACCATTACACCCAGTGGTGTGTTGGGCAGCAAATTTGATTTTTTGCTGTTTCCATAGCATACTTGTTTTATGAGAAAGGGTTACTAGGCCTATGCTGAACCCCCAACCTGGAGGACCATTTGTTGGCTTTTGAAATCAGTGTTGCCCTCACCTAGATGATATATTCTCCCAAGTTAACGAGCCCCATCTACCAGAGGAGGGTAAAGGTAAATTTAAAATAAAATGTTTTGAAATAAATTCAACTAAGATTCTGAAAGCAAAATAAAAAAAAAAGATGAAAATATTTTTGATACAAAGTTATTTGTCTTATCCAAGGCAAAGTATTTTATGAATTGATAAATGAAAAAATTAAAAGCATTGATTCTACTCACCAGTTCATCGGGTAAATAAGAGTAGCAGCTGCATGGACACAAGCCGTTACTCGACTTAATTTTTTAGAGGTAAAAAGAACTCTTCGTTCATGGAGTAAACTGGAAATGTATCAAGAAAACCATCAGGAATTTACAAGTATTTGGAAAAGATTCTTTGTGATCAAACAACAGGAAAATCTATTTTTTTTAGAATTCCAATGGATTGGCAACAACCAAAAGGATCATACAAGACAACTAATTTTTACCCAAGATTGTTCATAGCCTAATAATCTTTTTTCCATTTTAAACAAATTGTGAGGATAAAGAAATAATCTTAAAATCTAAAGATTCTTCATCTAATGCTAAAAATACTTACAAGATATTTTACTTAATAGTTTAGGAAAACTGAAATGACTTCAATATGGGGTTTATGACTCAGAGGAAAAATAGTTAATTAAAATAAAATCAGTTTTTTGACAGCATTAAATTTATTTTAGAATACACACTTAAATAATTGTTAGAAAAGAAAAAAAATTATTATATTCTAAGAATTACCAAATCTATTCTGATTCAGTCGTCTTTAACAAATAAATATAAAAATCAACATAATATTTCATGATGATTAGAACTCATTCTAGATCTTTATTTTCTAAGTTTTTTAAGTGATTTTAGCATGAAGTTATTTTGATTTATGTGATATTATGCTTGAAGGTAATAAAATTTTAAAATTATTTTTCTTTCTAAATATTTACTCTTACTCAAAAGAAATCTTTACAAGCATTAACCCTTAGTGGAAGGAAGAAGATTCATACTTTTCCCAAGGTTTGTTCAGAAGAAATTTAACCAATCAAAAAGGTTGTATATTTCCCCTTTTGCTAGATTCAAAATTAATATCCCATCATCAACAGATAATCATCTCGAAAAATTAATCAACACAGTTACAATTCTCTAATTGCAATAGGTAGAGATAAGATGAGTAAAATCATTTTTTTATAATTCAAAAACAGAAAATGTCTTACATGTAAAGAAAAAAAAATCATTTAAAACCAAAAAAAAAGTTTATGTGAATATGACTTGCAACTAATTATAAGTTATTTATATAAAACTATCATTAGATGTATAACTGTATATAAAACATAAAAAATTTCATGGATTCAATTCTTAAACTGCTTAGTTTTATAGACAATCTATTAACAAAATTATATTTAAAAAAACAAAAAAACTCCAAACTTTCAAAACTAAAGTTTTTCAGTTCCCAGAATTAGGGTTCAAAAACTTAAAACTCTCAAAACTAATTTTTTTTTTAGTTCCCAGAATTTGGAATAATGGATTCTCTTGTAAACAATGTTAAGATTTAGAAAAAAAAAAAAAAAAAAACAACAGACAAGAAGGAAACAAAACTATTTCTAAACTTCTTTCAGTAAAGTGTACAGGATGTCATATTAAATGAAGAATAATTACAATGTATAAGAAAGAAGGATGTTTAAGAAACACTTGTAATATTTTCCTAAGAAACACTAGACAGATAATGAGGCGGGGGTGGTCAAAAGGGAAAAAAAAAATTCTGACAATGAAGTGGTTTTGTATGAAACGGATTCTGTGTGGAGCAGATATTTCTGATATAAAAATAAATATTTTTTCTACCAGTTGGCTGCACTGCACTAAATATTTTCCATCATTATTTAGACTCTACTTCTAGAAGATATATAACAAAAGACAAAATTTTATATTAATAATTTTTGTAGTTTTACTGATTTTAATTCTTATATACATAATGATTCCATCAACTAGCCTTGTGACCTTCTTGAATGGTCAAACTTGAAAACCTAGATGTAATTTTGGTAGATTGTTCACATCCTGTTATTTTTATAATGGTTTATTTGTTATAGAGTTTTGGTCAATTTACCAATTAATTCTTAATTATTTAATGGTCATTAAAGAAATGCTTAGATCTATTGAGCCATCAAAAGAGGAAGGAGTTTTTTTTTTTAGAATTTATTTCCTTAATGACTCTTTAGGTCTTAATATTTTTTTTTTAATTTGAAACAACAAACACAAAGTAAATCAGTTGCTTATTTAATTCTCTGCAATAACATCTGTAAATATTAAGATATTTATTACTACCGATAGGGAACTATCAAAATTTTTTTGCTTCATTACCCTGTCCAGTGGCAAATTCTGCTGGAGGTGCAAAGGGTGGCAATACCGTCTTAGCCACCAAAACTGAATATTCTTTTTTAAAAAAGAATATGCTTTTATTTTTTGGGAATATTCTTTTTATTTTTCAAGAATATGATTTTAACAAAAAGCATATTTTTAAAAAGTTAAAAGAATGTGCTTTTTGTTAAAAGAATATTCTTTTGTTAAAAAGAATATGCTTTTTGTTAAAAGAATATAATTTTGTTAAAAAGAATATTCTCTATGCAAACAATATGCTTACATAAAAAGAATATTCTTCTCACAGTCCTATTTATCACCCTTTGTTGGTGACTGATGAGGACAGGATAAAGCATGTGCAATTGGCCAATGTATGTAGAAAAAGTGTGTGTGTGTGCCAGTGTGCATATAACAGCAATAGATAAATAAGACATATTCAGAAAGAAGAAGACTGAAGATGAATAAAGCTAAAAAAAAAATGATTTTGCTAATTTTCAATAAATTTATCAAACAAGAAAGAAAGAAAACTGAAATGCTTCCAATATTTTTAGCAACAGCTTGAAGCATTTGGTCAGTAGGTCATTTTATTCAATATTTATCAATAGTTTTATGTAACAAATACGGTGCCACTTAAATGTATTAGATCTTTGTCGGATTGTATTAAATGTTGAATTAATTACAAATCCAATTAGTTTTGCTTCTATTTGTTATGTTGTTGACTTTTACACCCTCCTTTGGATCCTGACTTATCAAAACTAGCAAGTATTCACTCAGAGCTTTTATAATAGAGGAACATATTTAAAATATTGGTGTGTGTGTGTAGTCTTTTAGCTTATGTCAAAAGGGCTGATATATCGGCTCTTCCTTAATTTCTATCTATTACCAAAATCTGGTTGGTGTGATTTTTTGTTATATCATATTTACATATGGTTGAGTACCAAACCAAGTTAGGCATGCGATTTTTACATGCTCTATATACCTGGGCTTCTTTTAATTCAGTGTTACCCTTCACCTATATGAGTTGCTCTCCCGAGTTAATGAGCCCCATCTGCCCGAGGAAGTTGAAATGAATGCAATGGTTTTGACTGAGATTTGAACTCAAGTAATATGATTCCAGAGCCCAAGCTTTTATAAATGCTCCACCGTCGCTGCCCTGATTTTTTTTTATATATGTGTACACAAACGAAGGCAATAGTTCAAACTCTAAATTATTTTGTATTATCTAAGAAATATAGAGAAATATTTTATTTTGTATATTTACATATTATTTAGTAAAGATGAGATTAAAAATAATAATAATTATTATTGGTAACAATGATAATTGCAAAACGAATTATCAGAAATTAATGAAGTTAGCTCAGCATAATTTAGATGTCTTCATGACCTGCAACACCAAACTTGAGGAGGAAAGAGAAAAGGAATATTATGAAAAAAAAAGATAATTTTAGAACCATAAAATATTGAATTCTAAACAAAATGCCGCCAAGGTTTTAAAGCGAAAAGCTTCAGGGACTTAACAAAAAAAAAAGATAAAAAAAACAACTTACCAAGCAAATATCTTCACCATATTAGCTGTATCCATAGCATTATAATACTCTGTTAAGTTTCTCTAGAAAAATGAAATTTTTAATGGGTAAGTATTCAAATTAATAACAGGGACTGAATTATTCTGTTGTGACTGATTCAGATTAAGCTGCTTCTAGGGAATTCAATTTCATTAATTTTGAGTTAGAAAAAAAAAGAATATGTCCTCATCCTAACAAGATATTTAAATCCATAATGTTGAATAAAACTAACAGTGTATCATATTAAAGATCTATTATAAACTGCTGAATGAACTCAAAGGAATCAAAGATTAGCACTTATAAAAATATTGGTAAAAATAGATTTTTGAGCATCAACTATGAAAAGAAGTATACATTATTGAATGCTCTCTCTGAGCTTGTCTCAAAATGTTGTCATGAAAATAAATTCTTATTGAGCCGCATGAACGTTAATGACACAAATGACTAATTTTTTAAAAAAATCTACAAAAATTTAAATCAAAATCTCAGGTCAATTAAAAAAATTTAAAATCTTTGTTTTATTTATTTTGATTGTATTATGACTTTTTATTAGAATTATTTTCCTGACAAAACTGAGACAATATCAAAAAATATCTCAGTTGAATTTTAAATTCACTTTTATGGCCTAAACATAAACTTCTAGGATTTAATCTTTACAACAAAATTTAGTTTCTATAAAGTATTTACCAAACAGTAAAGAATCCATCTTACTGCTATTTCATGCAGATTCTAGTAGTCAATATAAGAAAGAATGGAAAAAATGTTCCAAAACAGTCAAAATGTTTACTTACACTGGCTGGAATGCTTGGCAGCTTATTTGTATCTGGGGCAGCAAAGGTAAACATCTACAAACAATTAAGTATATAAATAAAAATTAATTTACACTATTAAATTATAAATTAAAAATAAAATTAAAGCACTGGAATCATACATGTATTCAAACAAGATGCCCCCCAAAATTTAAACAAATGAATGTTTCATTCAAATACACTTTGAAAGTATTGTAGTAAAATTTAAAAATAACGAAGGAACTACACACACACACACACATTCACAAACACAGTTATGGTTATTGAGTATTTAAACTTAGATAACATAGATCAAATATCTTGGCTCTGATAAACCGTACCATTACAGGTATGCATTATATCTGATAAAAACTACAGAATAAGGTTCAGCTGTTAAGATGAATAGATACTATTATTCAAAAGTCTATATTTGCAAAAAGTATTTTTTTTTGTTTTGCAACATCTTATAATCAAAATTTATCAAGTAAATTCAGTTTGTTTATAGTTAAAGAAAACATACAAAAAATGTGTGTAGTTCTTAAACTCTACTAAATGCTAGCCAAGTCTAACAACATTGAGTCATAAACTCTTTATTCAAACAGTTATATACAATATATTTCAGTCTAATGACTGTGCAGCAGGCAAGAAACTGACAGTAGCTGCCAGTCATATCATATATATATATATATATATACACTTTGTCTTCATTATGAAAACAAAAATATCACTCAACTTTACAAAAATTGTACTCTTCTTAACTTCTACCAGTTTTAAATTTAATTTCTAATTATTTGGATTATGCTCTAAAAACAATTTTATAAGAAAATTATAATATTTTCAGAAAGTAATAATAAGTAAATCTTACCTCCTCTTGGGCAACCAATGTAACCTGGTTACAAGGTTCAGGGATCGTGACATCATATGCCTCACCCAAAAGGTAAGTGATGTCATTATTTTCTGTTCGGTTACTGATCTCAGCCAAAAGGTTGAGGAACCGATAAAAGATCTCAAACCAAGGAAGCGGGCTGAAATAAGAATAAGAAACACAATATTTTTTTATAATAATTCGAATTATATCTCAGCTAGGTTACTTATTTCATTGCTATTGTTTATGTAATACTCTTCTAGCTCTTATTTATACTGAGTGTCAAATTATTAACGAGTTTACATTTTTTAAAGGAACGAGTGAATAAAACTTGACCTGTTAAAGAAATTAGAAATTTGACTAATTCTGTGGGCCAACATCTTTTTACAAGTCATTCATAAAAAAAGATCACATATCCCCTACTAATAATGTCAACGTAGAAATTGCTATGTAGATATTGGGTTCTAAGCCTTTTCATTTAATGTTTGAAAATTATTTCAATAAACAAGCTATGGGTATATTGTGCTTTTTTTCTCAACCTCATTAATAATAACTTGACACACTGAAATCAACAGATATTCCTATCTTCTGCCATAGTTTCACTAATACTGCTTTAAATACTTTTATTTTCTAAATGGAGTAGCTAAATAGTATGGTAAGCACTTTCTCAAAGTTTCATGGATTTTTATTCACTCATTTTTTAAATATTTTTAAAAATGTAAACTCATTAATAATTTCACACGCAAGTGTATATTGCTATATCCTGTCACATCAGTAAACTAAAATACATTTAAATTAAATGAATTCAAATCAAAATGAATTTTTTACATTTCAATTATAGATCTAAAATATAGTTTAAAAAAAAAATGAACTCACCTGAGTATACATAAGCAGGTGTGAGCACCTGTAGCATATCGACAGAAGCCATAAGTGAATTTGCTCTTACTGTCCGTCAACACAAAGGTGAAATAATCCACAGCTGCACTGTAGTTACAAATGAAGAGAAAAAGAGTAAATGGATTGGTTTGGTTTAATGACTTTTCAACCTTTTCTGGCTATTTTAGGTCTCATAGGTTATAAAGAGAATTCTGTCTGTTTATTCATTTAATAATATTTTAATTGTTGTTTTGGGTTATTTGGTTTGTTCAGCAGATTGTTGGAGATTTTTCCTTATTTATGTTTTTTGGTGAAGGAGGATTTCTGTAGTGATAAATTCAGTTATGGTATTCAGGATGTTTTTGATTTTGGTAGTTTTTAATATTAAGGTTTTAGTTTGTTTTGTTTTGTTTTTGGAGGGGAGGCACATAGTTGGGGTTGTTTGTTTATATTTTAGAGAGTAGATTTATTTCTTTAATAAAGGATATTATGGAGGATATATAAAGATTCAGATATATACCAAGAAGAAATTCTATAAATTTTTTAATATGATGCATTTGGGGTGTCAGTATTCTAGAAGTTCTAAATTTTCAAAGAATTTCTCTACTGAATAATGAATTATGAAGACCAGGTGTATGACCACCAAACTGTAAGTATTACTATTTATGTCACATTTATAAAGAACTTTATAAATCTACTAAATTAAGGTCTTACTATTCATAATATCTATTTCTATCTAAACTAAATTTTTCATAGTATTTCCCATCTATACATGAAATGGGATAAAATAGTATGAAACATATATATATTCACTAATAATATAATATCTCTGAAGGAGTTAGATTTTTTATTTGCACTAAATTTACATGGAAAATATTTGAGTGTAAAAATATTTTAAATGTTTAAAAATACTAATCAGAATCTTTTTTTTGTATATTTGTTATGTTGACTACAGTTTTCATCATTAAATTTGTTAAATTTACATTTTGGCCTAATAAATATACAAATTATGAAACATCTCAAGGATTCAGAAAAAAAAGTTTTTTTTTTTGTTTATGATAAAAAGAATAAACAATTGGTGACTTCCTTCATTAGAAGACTCTTATAGGACAACAGAAGACAGAAGTTGTGTGTCCCTCTCAAGGCTAAAGTGAGGATAGTTTTGACTGATTATATAACCACTAGTTAACTGAGATGTGTGGAAGGATTGATTGGTTTGGGGTTTTACAGCAATCCCTTTGGGGTCATTTAATGCCAGTATGGTATTTTTTTCTGTTTATTTGGTTATGTTCTATGTTACTGTTATATGGTTGTGTGGAAGACTAAAAAAAAGATGAATAAAAGCATATACCCAAACAAGCCAGGAAGTATATCAAAAAAAAAAACTTGTTCTAAGAGATTATAAAAATACTTTCAAATTCTGGAAGGTCTAACTTTTTAATGTCACAGTTTAGAGAATGGGGGAATAAGAGAATAGTCAATTCCATTTAGAAATGATTGGTTGATAAAAAAAAAAAATTTCATTGATAATTCAACCAGAGTTGAACTAATCTTCATAATTTGTTTATACTCTCCGCATTTCTATTTGGTAAGTAAACAAAAAAGCTTTCATTAGACAACATTTTTTTTCTAGAAAATATGTCGCTTGCTTGACTCTTGATAAAAAAAACAAAAAATTAAAGTACTGAAACGATGCCCGCTGTTGATGAAGGATGAAGAGATTTAAACATATTAATAATTAGGCCAAATCAAGCATTTGACATACTTTAACACCCAGCAAGTGAACAACACATATCCTGTTTTGATTTGGGCAGTTGGATTTTGAATTTATCTCAACAATATTCAGATATATTTTCATATTCAAAAGCATAGAAAAGAGAATATACCCTCATCAAAAAAAGAAATACATGGACTTCTCACTTTACGCATGTTCAGTTTTCACATTTTTGGATTTAAGCGAGGTGAAAACCAACAAGAAATTCATCACATTAAGCGTTTTGTTCAAATTTATGCAATGTCAAGAAAATGAAAATGCCCGCAGATGGTCAGTGTGAATTAGTTCAGTTAAGCTGCCACTAGGTGTCCTTCAAAAGGCTATTGATGAATGTCATGTCATTAAACAAGAAAATAAGAAATACTATGTGTTTATTGTCCCACAAGTTAGTTTATATTATCCATCTCAATTTCGCCACTCTCGTATGCCCTGTAGTCTACAGTTCAGCCCAGATATATTATTTAAATTCACATTCAGCAAAAAATCACTTTATGCAAGCCCTTAGGAACATAGCCCTCACCACGTAAAGTGAGAAGTCCTTGTACCAATTCTCAATAGATTCTATTTGATTGATTATGGCTTGTACTGATTCAATATGCTTCAAGTAATTCTTTCTTAAACATAATTATAAATATTCTCTTTACTGTATTTTTAATAGTGATAAAACAATGGACACTAAAATAAAATTATGATTGTATGTTGGCAGATTTAAGAATTTCCAAGAAAGAGTGGCAGTATTTTCAACCATAAAGAATTGTGTAAAGGATTTTTGTTTTTTTAATTCTTCAGAAAGAATATTTTCTTATTGTTAAATCTCTACAATAAATAAATAGTAATTGTCTAAAGGTAAAACCTTACACAAATACTACTTAATATTAATTATTACTTATTAAAGTAATCTAATGAAAATCATTAAAGTTATTATAAAGTTACTCATCGCATGCATGCCATGTAAAAATATCTTAAAAATTCAATATCTTTTTTATTATACTAATGACAACAAAGACATTTAGGGTGTCATTTTTGATGGATAATATCTTTGAAACAATGAAAGTAGTTTTCATGGAGGATGGCAATTCATGAATCTAAATTAAGAAGGGAATAATTAAACATTTTAAGATTATCTTCATGGCAAATAAACAGAGGTAAAAGAAAGGAGAAGAAAGAAAGAAATGCTTAAACAATATAATCAATTCTTTTTCAATGGAAGCTTCAGGAAATTAATTCTTTTTTACACCTTTATTTTTTTTTCTAAAAGCACAAACTAAAGAAAATGTTGGCTTTAATTCTTCAAAATACCCAAGTTCTTTTCAGAAGGAGGCAGACTAATTTATTTGGGCGACTGGATGAATTAATCATCCTTCAACTCCATTGTCAGCAATTTTATGAACCAAGTTTAATTTTAGATTTTGAATCAGTGTTTCAAAAATAGGAAAACATTTAAGGTAATCATTTTTTTTAAAAAGAAAAATCAGTCTTCAGACAAATCACATTTTTAGAGATTTTATGTAAACCTCCATTTTAATTCGAGAAAAGTCTTTTCTTATGATTAAATTAAGGATGTGAATGTGCCACATTTTTTTTTTTTTTAGGGAAGGTTTGATTTAGAAGAAGAGATGCATCTTTGTCCACAAATTTTTATTTTATGAAGAACATTATATCAGATTTGAATTTAATTATAGATTAGTTATAATCCTCTACTATTGATAAAAGAACTTTAAGGAATTCCTAAGTATTTGGGAT
This sequence comes from Idiosepius hallami, assembly GCA_034780655.1. Lineage (NCBI taxonomy): Eukaryota > Metazoa > Mollusca > Cephalopoda > Idiosepiidae > Idiosepius > Idiosepius hallami. The sequence continues at coordinate 773,646 of JAUZSX010000056.1, forward strand.
TTCAACTGGTTCTGTTAAGTTAAGCGTAGACATAGAGTCACCAAAGACCATTGACTCTGCTTAACTAATATACATGCTCTATCACTGATATTGAGCACTAACCATAAATATAAGCAATCTCACTACACACACACACACACATATATATATATATATATATATATATATGAGATAATAATGATAATAATAAAGATGTAGGGTCTTCTCATCACCTGTCTACTCATCACCCGACTACGGTCTATCCATCACTAGACTTCTCATCGCGTGGTTTTTTCATCATGTCGACAACTCATCACTCCGAGACTTCTCATCCCTCAACATTTCATCACAACAACAATTAATTTTTAAAAGAATAATCACGTGTTGTTGCTTAAGTTAAAGAAAAACATTTTAAATTATTTTCTTTTTAAAAAAAAAATTATTTCCTTGTTTAAATTTTTTTTAATTATGTTCTTGTTGAAATAAAAAAATTATATTGTTTATTTTTTAAAAAGAATTTCTGCTTATTTAAAACTGTTAACTTCTCAAATAAAGCGCTAAATTGTTTTCATTATATCATAATTACGGTGATGAGAGAAAACGTACTGTTTATGTGAACAGTATTACTTTTAACTTTTATTTTATCAACATTATTTAAAGTTTCTTTTACAAAGTTCTGCTATTGTCTCGTTTAAAAATAAAATAATTATTTTTAAAAAGTGTTTTTTTTTTAGATTCTTAATTTTTTGTTTTTAATTTTAAGTTCGGTAATGTTTGTTTACATTAAGTTAAAATAAAATGAAACTTTTTGGAGAAGTTTTTTTAGATTTTTATTTAAAAAAATAGAAAATAAATCAATTTGAATAAATGTTTTTTTTTATTGTTTATTTTTTAAAAAGTTTTAAAAAGTGAATGATATTCACTTAATAGATTTTAATGATCTCTCGTAAAATTGCCAAGGAGGCTAAAATTTAACATAATAAAAGCATAATTACTTAAATAACATTATTACATGAATAAATGTAATTTTTTTCTTTGAGGTGATGAAATCACTTGATGTC
>JAUZSX010000056.1:774785-797396 GCA_034780655.1 Idiosepius hallami
GTTATTTTTACAAGAGATTATTAAAATCTATAAAGTGAATATCAGCCACTTTTTCAAACTTTTTAAAAAATAAACAACAAAAAAAATTTATTTCTATATTTATATTTTAAAAACCTAAACAAACTTCTCCAAACAGTTTCATTTTATTTTAACGTAATGCTAGCAAACATTACAGAACTTAAATTTTTTAAAAAGTCTAAGTAGGGAAAAGGCTAGGAGTGATAAATTGTCAATGTGATGAAAAAACCATGTGATGAAAAAGTCTCATGATGAGTCGTCGGGTGATAAAAAGATTTTACACCAAGAGAAGGTTATAATAGACAACAAGTAACACTTGAAGAATAACGAAGAGCACATAAGCCAATATGTTATTTATATTATATAGAAATATGAACCAAAGCCAGATTAATCTAAATGATAATAACAATTAACAAATATGTTGCTCACCATTCTTTGAAAACAAGACCATTTTTTTCCTATACAATACCACCATTTTGAGAAAAATGGAATACTTAACAATACCAATACTTAACAGGTTAATAAATGGTTAATAATAATAATAATAATACTAATAAAAGCCCAATAATATTAGTAACTTAAGCTTGGATGATTGTCAAAATTTGGACCTACCCACATCAGTTTTGAGTTTAAGATCGACAGAGACGCTTCGTCCGTGTGACTGGTGGACGGGTCGCGGGGGAAGCCTTGGGGGTCCAATTTGTGCTCCTGCGCTGGCTGGAGTGTCGGGGGTCGCCACCACTGCCGTTGGTTGGGCTGTAGTCGTAGGATTAGGAGCAGCTGTTGTGTTGGCTGTAGGCATGGACCCTATTGGTCCCTTTTCGGGACTACTAATGTTGGTCATCGTGTCCCCACCACCTGTGACAGGGGCTGGAGGAGGCTGTAGGTGGCCAGGTCCAGTAACTGAGGGAAACAGGACACATTTAGCTGGCTCAAAATAGCAAACACAGCCCTTAACAAATCAACCATCCATTACACTTTCAAGCCTAAGTTTTTGAATGATTTTTCATTAGATTTCATTTTCACATTTGAAAAAAATAACCTTTGCCATATTGAATATGATATTTTAACCTAATGTATTAAGTCATTTATCTAAATAAACCTGCTATGAACTTAAATACTAATTGATTGTTACCTTATTTGATGGAAATAGAAGATCCCATCCTCCTCCATTTGTTTGAAAATTGAATAAATAAATTCCTCCTACAGTTTCAGTATTGTCATATAGCAATACATTTACAAAAGCCTGGATCTAAAGAACCCTTTTATTATTCATAAACAAAAAACAATAGCTTACCAGAAAGCTTTAGGATTTTTCTATCAAATCAATTTTGAAAACATGTCCAAACTTAAGAAAACTTAACACTTCTAGTAGTTCTTAAAAAACAAAGACTGCAGAAGAAACAGAAAGCAATTCCACCAAAAAGAAACAGGCTACTGATATCTATACATAGATGTAAAGCTTTAAGACCAAACAAATGCATCTGTATTGGATAAATAAGATGTCTAATTTGTCCATTATTTAGCATGGTATTGTAACCCTTAAATCAAAAATATCCCATTTCACATTTGATTAAAAATTTGCTAGTTTTACAACTTATGAATTAATGTTTTTTCTTTGTCTATTTTTGTATGGGTGAAAGGTTTCGATACTTATTAAACAAAGACACTGCTAAAGATTGTAAACTGTAAAATGTGTTTAAAGATACAAAAGCCTATGGATAGAAAAGGACACTTAAATGCAATCAAATACATATACATAAAGCAAACATTGACTCGGAATTTTACGACATGCATTTACATACATGTTATAAATGATAACAATTATTCATATGCAAATAATGTTAAATTTGATGGCATAGTACATTCAATTAGAAAAGAACTTTTTAAAAATAATTTTTAGTAAAAAATCAATTTTAACCATTAAATATCTTGCTAGACAGCAAAAAAAAGTTGAAAATGAAATTAGAATGGAAAACTACATTTTATCTGATCTAATATGCTTATATATGTATATATATATATGTGTGTGTACGATCAATTTATGTTGGAGACACTGGTTCCACAAGACCACTGAAGTTGAACCTGTTTAATACTGAGATGGATGAACACTTAGGAATATCAAGTACTGTATCTCACTCCACGATAAAATTCCCCTCAATAGCCCTGGTGTAGCATCAAGTATTCAGCTTATTGACAAGATATGAACTACACACCTTTCTAACATTAATGAGTTTTATCTGAGGCCGCATAACAACAACATTTATATATAAATGGCTGACAGATTGAGAAGTAGAGAGAAGGGAAAGGATTATTTATACGATATACTGAGGGGGGAAGAAAAAAGAAAAGAAAAAACGATAAAACAAAAACCAAACAACCAATAAAATAAAAGCAGACATTTGGGATGTTTTCATTGGTAAACATAAAGGACACAGAGAAAGCCTTGGTCAAAAAACAAAAGCTGATAAAAACCCATTTAAAAAATTTCTTAATTAATATTTAAAGGCCATAAACTGTCAGAATGGAAATTATTATTTGACAAGATCAAAGAGAATATTCAAGTTTTGGTGACAAGTCAAGATCAATAACAAACACCCATCATTATTTGATAGATTTTACCTACATTTTTCTAATCAATGCGTACTGATTAAGTTTTGTTTAATTATCTGATCTTTCAAATCATTTGTAGCTATCACTTGGCTAATTTACACATATCTATTATACTATTTGTTTGATTGATTGTGTTTTACTTTTTGGTAATGCCAAATCATATAAAAAATATTTTCCTTTACAAGCAAATTATTCAAGTTTTAATAGCACTGTTCAATACTATTGAGTAACTGAACTAAACAAATTTAGAATAGCACATAGCATTCAAAATGCCACTGTCTTATTTATTTAAAAGTAAACCATGCTTCAGATACCATATTTTAAAAATTGAACAATAAAACCTAATCTATAAAATATTAAGCGGGTCAGACTTCTTCACAAAAAATTGACCATTCAAAACATTTTATCAAGTTTTCAAACATAGGCTATGATTATTATTTTGAAATTATAAGTTCACAGTAAGTTTATGAAGGCACTGTAATTTAAAAAATATTAAGAAATTTTTTATTCTTTAATAGACTATCTTTTAAACCTATTTTTTCCCCCTTTCTGGCGCTCCACATTTGATGGGACATGAATCACTTATAAAAATATCATGACAAAGAATGCTATCTTTTAGTTACTCAATCTTTAAATGTTGTTGTTGATAAATATTTCATACATGATTTTTCGAGGTTCAAGAACAACTTGATAGAAATAGAAAAATAAATGAATATCAAAAATTTGTTTCCAAAAAGCTACTAAAACTTGTCTTTTTTTTAAAATCCATGTTTAAACCCAACTAACTATTTCATATTCTTTTTTTTAGAAGATTGGAATACAATACAGGATTTAAATGTTTTGAAATAAAATCTAACATAACTACACATAAACAAAGATGTAAATGTAAGATACTAATTTTGATCTGAAATTCTAATTCTCTGCCATATATTTAAAGTGGTTACACTTAGGTTCCTTGGAGTAAAATCTACACATAAGTTAGCTACATTATTTTGGTTCTTTTAAAAAATTATTTATTGTAGAGAATAGCAATAAACTGTATTAGGTACAACTGACAACTGAGCTTTCTTTAGGACCAAAACTATAGAATTCAGTTCTTCTAAAATTCTTTAGAATGCATAAGAAATAAGAGATTCAAGTTTTTATAATCAGTGAATGTCGAAACATTCAGAGCACTTAAAAAATATGTTCTTTTTATCCTGTGAAAAATGCAAATAAACTCTAAAGAAAGAAAGAATTGCATGAAAAAAACAAAAAATATATAATATGCAATACAAAGCAGTCAAAAAATACAAAATAGCAGTTACATGGCATAAATTCATGATATTTAACTCTTAACTTCTTCTATGGTAAGATAAGTTAAACACAACAGCACATTGTTTATCTTACACATGTTGTTAAGGAAGTAAACAATGATACAAGAAGAATAACTGAAGTTCTTTTATAGAAGTTTATCTTTTTTTTTGTTATACACTCAAATCTACCCATGCTTTTGAAGTAGTTATTTGATTTTGACAGAGTTTAAGTTATATTATTAGAATAAAAAGCAATGTTACACAATTAAATAATAAAATTTTGAAAGTTAAATTTTCATATTTAACCATGTTTAACTTCTTGAAGAGGAGATAGTTCCCCCCTCTATTTGGTATCAGCCAGATATTATAAAAAGAAATGGATCAATATCAGTCTGTATGTAAATTTAATACCCAGACTCAGCATTGTCATGTCTCAGTTTCCATTTAGCAATATTAACTATTTTATTATATTTATTACTGTTGTGGGTGACACCCCTCCACTCAATAGTGATTAGACTCTGGGTACTTCCGGTAGCCATCTGACTGGCATTATCTAACCAGAAGCGATTACCAGTTAGGCAGTCATTCTCTCACCATAACAAACTGGCAACGAAGATGAGATGATTCTAGATTTCTCTGATCCTCATCGCCAGTTTATGGTTAGAGAATGACTACCTAACTGGCAATCGCTTCTAGTTAAATAATGCCAGTCAGATGGCTACCGGAAGTACCCAGAGTCCAACCACTATTGAGTGGAGGGATGCCACCCACAACAATTACTAGGACTGTGACTTAATGCCTTTAAGAATATTCTTGCCACAGCCTTATTTGTTACTTGACTATTTTGTGATTTTTTTTACCTCTTTTGTAGATATTACTAATAAATACAAAATTTTAAGAAATGGTAAAATCGCAAAAGATTAAAGTCCGTGACAAGAATATTCTTCGATAAAAGCATATTGTCATATCACATATCATTATTAAAGGACATAGAAGTTTCATCATAAAATAAATAATTGTCGTAGGACCCGGATTCAGGCACAGAAGTGTTTTAGAAGAAGTTAAGAGTCAAAGACATACAAAAATATAAAGACATCATTTTTTTGTGTTTGCATTAAATAAAAAAATAATAATAAAAATTAGATATTATAAGAAAATCAATATGGCTGCTGGTGTACTCATTGAAATAGGCAAGCATATACACGCATATAAGTACATACACACATTAAATGGCTGCAGTCATAACAATGATGTTTGAATAACATTTTTTAGAAAACAAGAAAAACAAGCAAAAAGAAAAAAATTAAAATATAAAACAAAGCTGAACTAATTAACAAAAATAAACTCAGGGATAAAAAAGGAAAAAAAAAAGACATGCAACAAAACAACAGCTCCAAGTTACGCGTTCTTAAATGGAGCAGCGTTGGCCCATGTTATAAATATTCCTAGGGAACTCAGGGATGGGGAAAAGACAAGTAGACAAAGGAGAAGGAAACAGAGAAAAAGGGAAGGAACAGAAAAGAAGAAGTTAAAGAAGAAGAAATACAAGAAATAAATGTGAGGTGGGGGGGACAAGAAGGTTAAAAGAGAATACGGGATACAAATAAGAAAAGAGACAAACCATATAGAAGAGAAAGGGAGGATAAAAAATAATGGTGGGTGGGGAAAGTCAAAACGATGTTGAACACCAACCCAAGTTATGCACAAGGCCATTTTTAATGGATCATTATATCCCTGGGCTTTTGGATTCAGTGTTGCCCTTTACCTGGATGAGGGTATATTTACTTGGTTGAGCATGGTAGGCACAATGCCATTTTTATGTGCTCATTAAACCCTTAGGCTTTTGCAGTTAAGTATTGGCCTTTACTGAGATGAGTTACTTTCCCGAGTTAACAAGACAGCTGAAAGTGAATGTAATGGTTTTGGCTAGGGGTTGGACACATGTAATGCAACTCCAGAGTCCAAGCATTTAACTAAAGTTCCAATCTCACTGCCCTGGGTCATAACTATTTCTTTTTGACCAACCTAGGCCACTGGGGAGGTCAAAAGAGAAAAGAAGATAGGATAAGGAGACAAAAGAGTAGAGAGAGAGGACAAAGGGGACACACAGAACAAAGGGGACATCTAGAAGGAAAAAGGGGGAGATGAGAAAAGGGAAAACGAGGAAGCAATACTGGAAGAGGAAAAAAGGTAAAAGTAGAATTGGGAAATGTTGATACAGAAGATTGGCCATTATTAACAATGGGACTCATAGGTGTAGAGAAAAGGTGAATGTTGACACTTGGGGAATTAAAAAGACAATGCTGAGAAAGTGTGGAGAAGAAGGATTTAAAAGGGCATTGACAGCATCAAGAGAAAACAAATGGATAACATCAAAACAAGGAAGAAGTTGGAGCAATAGCAGTACTTAAGAAGAAAAGGGGCTAAGAAAATGGATATAGAGAGGAAAGAATGATTGGAAAGAAATAAGAAAGTATGTGAAAAGAGAAGTTAGAATAGAGAGATAAGAATAGAGAGAGGGTAGAACACAGAGAGAGTGGAATAGAAAGGTTATAATAGAGAGAGAGAGAATGTAGAATATAGAGGGGTTATAAAGGAGAGAGAAGGTAGAATAGAGAGAGAGAGGGGGTAGAATAGAGAGAGAGGGTAGAATACAGAGGTTATGAGAGTGAGAAGGTTATAATAGAGAGAGAGGGTAGAATAGAGAGGTTATGGTAGTGAGAAGGTTATAATAGAGAGGGAGGGAGGGTAGAATAGAGAGAAAGAGAGAGAGTAGAATAGAGAGAATATGATAGTAAGAAGGTAGAATAGAGGGTAGAATATAGTAGAATAGAGAACGAAAAAACAAAGACGTATGAGAAGAAGTGCAATAAAATAATCTTTAGAAAAAAGAAAGAAAGAATGAAAAGGACACAACAGACGGAGGAACACAAATCATTAATTATTAATAAACCTGCCACTGAGGACGTGTGGCATCATGTATGATGATGCCAACCATTATGATAATCACTCTGAAGTCCCTAAATAGAGGGTAGTTTGATTTCTTGGTTAGACTAGAACGCGTACCTGGGGCAGTTTTCTTGGTTGGCACAGGTCTAGGGCGGCCGTGCAGGGAGGCGCTGACTGATGGGAGGACCGATTTGGGAGACATGGGTGAGGAATGGTCAGTTGGGATTGCGGCAGACAAATCGTTAAGCGATGACGATGGCTCAACGCCGTATGACATTCTTTGTTGTGGTTTGGATGATGGACTGACCGCCACAGAGGAGGCATCGTGCTGGTCACCACACACGACTACTTGTTGTTGTACAGTGTTACAGTAACCAGCAGACAAATCTGAAAATCCAAATAAGGAGAGATGTCTTGGTAGTAGGTTTGGAAAAAAAAATTATAAAGAGGTTTTTGTGGAATGGATTTAACAATTCTAAAATCATGCATGTTTTAGTCTGAGGGGTTAAAAAGGTTTGTAAAAATCAGGGGTTTATTTTTTGGTTTTGTTTTCTTTAGTTGTTCTTCACCTACCAGCATTTTTTCTCAAAAATGAAACTTATACAGTTATGGAAGGTCCTAATCACCTAATATATACATTTATTAAACTTCTTCAATACAAGACCAGTCTAATAATATTAGAACAAAAGAATGTCCTCGTCATAAATTATTTATTTTACTATTTTGAAAATTTTAGATTTGGTTTCTTTATTTACTACTATATCAAATATTTTTTGAACCTCCAATATGAAACCTTTTACTTATTAAGCATTAAACAAAATATTCATAAACATTAATGGTTTTTGCTATGGTGTTAATTAGAAATAAAACAATGTAGACACAAGAACTATGAAATAACTTGTATTGAGTAAGAATACAGAAGTAGACGATTGCGCAATCCAGGCGTTAACGCACAACGTTATGAGACGCGTTCAAATCTCTGACTGACTCGCGCCAGTCTTATCAAACGGAAATGATGTCAACAATGGAAGTTTGGACATGTCCACTAATTCCATATGGGGGCGTCTCCACCAGTTTTGTGGTTTAAAGACATGAAAATGCACTATGTAAACAAGATAATGATTGAATTAAGCAGTGTTATCACTGGGAAAAAAATCACTTTTAATGGTGTGTAAATGCAGCATAAATTATTTCTTTTGAAATTGTGCATAAAAATCATAGAAAATTAACCTGTAACCTTTTAAAAGAAAATTTTAGTTGCAATAAGAAATTCATTAATTCAATTTTAATCCATAAATTGAATGGTAAGTTTTGTCTCGAAATCTGACTAATTACAATTCAGTTTTTTATGTCATGTGACAATATTCGCTGAAATCAATAATGGTTTTATAACAATAAAATCTTTGTTATGTTGTTTTTAGATTTTTTACAAATGTGCAACATCTGCACTTGGAGAAAAAAAACTCTTGACATTGTTAGCTTATCTTTTTTCTTCCAGCTCAAATGTAGGTTACAGAATGAAAAAGTGTGATGTTATATTTACTTGGTGAGCACAAACCCAAGTTTGGCACAAGGCCATTTTTACGTGCTCTTACCCAGGTTTTTTGCATTCGGTGTTACCTTTCACCTAGATGAGCTGCTATCCCGAGTTAACGAGTCCCATCTGCCTAAGGCAGCTAAAGGTGAATACAATGGTTTTGCCTGGGATTTGAACTCGGATATTACAATTCCAGAGCCCGGGCTTTTACCAATGCTCCAACTCTGCTGCTGAAAAAGTGTGATATAGACGTTTGAGTGAACAGGCTAAATATCATTAGACGGGAATAGATTGGTAAGTGCATAATAAATGTACAATGAATCAATTAGGAAATTTATAACAGGAAAAGTTTGATTTTTATAAAAAAAATAAATGCTGGTTGGGTTATTGCCTTTTTTTTTTTAATCTTTAAGTTCAGTTAAACTAAAAAAGTAAAAAGAAAAAAAAGAAAAAGAAAGAAATGAGATCTGGTTACAAAAAAAAAAATGTATTAAAAAGTTCTGAGTTATTCTAAGTTCTGAGCTCTGGAAAATTAAGCACTCAAATTTTATTTCATTCCTGCTCGCAATTATATACATTATTATTATTATTATTTTTATCAAAACTTTTACACTCATCTTCTTAGCGATGTTTTTTTTAAATATCTATGTAATAGTAAAATCCTTACTAGTTTAAATAATGATTGATGTATTTTTAGTTCCATATAAAACAATACAAAATCTTTATTTACTTAACATCTGTTTTATAAATCTTTTTTTTATATCACAGCTTATGTAAAAAATTAAATTTTAAAACAGAAACATATTGATTATACATACACTAATGACAAGAAATAATTAGTTAGTCTAAAGTAAAATTCAATACTGTGGACAATTATTCCTATCAAAGTAATATATCTTTCAACACTGCTGACTGCTAAACTGGTTTTGTAGAGATACCGCCAGATGTTAACACCTTAACCACTCCAACTGCAATGCCTGAATTCATCCCTCGTGCATTTGGTCTGCGCACCTTCCAGTGCAGTATTGCCACAGTTTGTCACGTTATATCTATAATAATATTATAATACAGACTCATCCAGTATTACTTAAATCTGTTGAAACTAATAAAGATTTCTACTATTCACACAAATAGAGTGGTGCCTTAGTTTTTCAAAATAAATAATAAAAGGAATATCTACCTCCTCTTTAAATTTATTTCATACTGTTATTAGGGTTTTTTTGTGTTTTTTTTTCTAAAGAATACTTAACTCTTGAGAAATAGTTTGTTTTTTCCTTCCAATTAACTTACTTGAAATATTTGTGATACTATTTCTCAAATGTAAATTTTTATTTTTAAATGCTTACAATAATGAACATCATTATATTGACTTACTATTTATCTTAAGAACATAACAGTTACAGATTTTTTTAAAAGTATGACTAAGAAATTACTGTTATGACGCTGTGAAGAATTAACAACTGGATATTGTGGAATCTTTCATCAACCATTACATCCAGTGGGGGGGGGTTGGACAGCAAATTTGTTTTTTTTTTTTTTTTTGCTATTTCCGTAGCATACTTGTTTTTACGAGTGAGTCGCTAGCCCTATGCTCAACCCCCAAACTGGAGGACTTTTTTTTTGGCTTTTGAAATCAGTGTTGCCCTTCGCCTAGATGAGATACTCTGCCAAGTCAATGAACCCCTTCTGCCCGAGGCAGCTAATGGCAGATAGAATGGTTTTGACTGGGGTTTGAACTCGCGTAATACGATTCCATAGTCAGAGCTTTTACCAATACTTCACCTTGCCGTCTAATTGCAAAATCTTACAAGGAATTGATTACAACCAATTTTACAAATTTTTGCTTATACCTAAGGAGTTATTTTTAAAGCTGATTTAAATCTAATTCTATTTTAAAGTTAACTGTATTCATTGTGAGTGCATACACATGTGTGTGTGTTTATCATCATTTTCTTAAGTCTTACATAAAGATTCCTTAATGTTGCAGTTGTGTGATTATAAAAAAACAACAACAAAGGTCCAAAACGTTAAAAAGCCTGTAAAGCCTAAAAATAAGCTGGTCATTGGAGAGTTCCATCAAGAATTTTTAAGCACATCAAGGACAACACAAGGAAGGCAACAGACTGAAGAAGAAGCTCAGGCAACACAAGTTAAAAATGGAAACCAACATGCACAATGGTTTTATGACAGGAGAGGAGAGATGAACTAGTTTGTATATAAACAGATACTATGATTATAAAGATATTTATCTATCTATCTATATATATATATATATATGTATATATATAGTAAACTAACTATAAATTCGGGCAAGGATACATCAACAGATTGACCCCTATCAAGATCATTACATAGTAATTATTTCAAGATTGTTTAGTATACTCATGGAGTCAATGGCATTTAATGACTTACATTCAACAGACAAAAAACTATTTGCTAAGAATGTATTTGTCATTGAATGCTATTGAAAATATCTACATAAAATCAAACTATATTTTTACAAATAGACTTAAGAGAGAAAATATTTTGTCAGTTATATATTGATTTTAACATTTTATTAATGGTTTAAATAGTAAGATTGTTCATTTATATAATTTAATTTAATTTAATCAGACATAACTACATTAGATTTAACTTGTGGCATGCTTGTGTAAAACAAACATGTTTGACACCATCCATAAAATGTTTAACACTTATTTTTCTCAATTCTTAATATTCATGAGTATTAAGAGAAACATACTTATAATATCATTATATATTTATTATACAAATCTATTATGCAGTGAAAATCTATTAAAAAACAAACAGATGCCATTGTAGCTGGTAAAACCAGGACTCGTTTATAAAAAGGGTATTTTAATCTAGAGAGATAAGTGTTCAGAATGCTATGCATGTGTACATTCTATGCATACAGTGAATACTATGAAATCTTTGGATTGCAAAGATAATTGCTACAAAAAAAGATAAAAATAATAACAGGCATCCATCATTTAACATGTTACACAAAATAACTGAAATTATTTTTTTTCTTTTTATTTGATATTTGTGTTCTTTTTGTAAAAAAACAAATTACTGGTCAGTGTTAATGACAATAGTAACATTTAAAATTTTAAATATCCTAAATTAATAAAAAGCATTCATTTATTCAGAACAATTGAACACATTTGATGTTAGGCTGTTCTTTCAATATTCATTTGATTCTTAATCTTAGATATATTATTTATTCATTCATTAAAGTTAAAAAAGGTTTATACTCCTTTAAATCTATTAGATTCATCAACCATTACATCTAGTGGAGCGTTGGGCAGCAAATTTGTTTTTTTGCTGTTTCCATAGGATATTTGTTTTTATGAGAAAGAGTCGCTAGCCCTATGCTCAACCCCAAACCTAAAGGACCTTTTAAAATCAGTGTTAATCTTCACCTAGATGAGATATTCTCCTGAGTTAACAAGCCCCATTCCCCCGAGGCCCCATCTGCCCGAGGCAGCTAACGGTAGGTAGAATGGTTTTGACTGGGATTTGAGCTTGCGTAACACGATTTCATAGTCCGAGCTTTTACCAATGCTCCGTCTCGCCACCCTTAATCTATCAAGTTGTGTTGTATATTGTGTATCAGCCACTCGGTAAGGAAACTTGGATCAATAAGAGCTAAAAAGATTTTGACTTCCATTTCCAGTGATCCTCAATCAATCTTTCTTATAACCAGTCAGTGAAAATGATTGAAAGTATTTGCTAGTCTTGGCTTGAACCAGACATTATAGAGAGATTATCCTATTTAAAATAAGATTATTATTTATAAAAAAATTAGGTTTTAAAAGGTCTTAAAGTTGTTCCTGGTTTTGCTTGCTTCATTTTTTATACTGTCTACTACCAAGGAAAAAGCACAGAACACAGAAAATGAATTTGCCAAGTTATTGGACACATTGTGGAGAAGGCTTAAGAAAAAAAAACAAAGATAAGCCAGTATATAATATTTGGTCCTGTCAAATAATTTTTTCAAATGCACAAGAAATGGCTTGAAAATAAATTCAGATGGAAAAAAGCCCACAGTAAAAGGTGGCCTCCATATGTCAAGTGCATTAGAAACTGAGTAAATAATGAAAGTAGAAAACCAATCCTAAATTAGTTTCAGCATTTAACCTTTTTTTTAATAAATGAATTAAATTAAAATTAAATTTAAAATTAAAATATAATTAAAGATTAGAATATTTTCATCAGATATTTTGTTTTTATCATTCAGAAATGCTGAGGAAGATTTTTAATTCATGAACTTGATCTTGTAACCATTTATTTCTAAACAAAGTTTTAGGATTTGAGGAGTCAAGTGATACAACAAATTAGATTCACATGTTTCTTTAGAGAATTAGATTCTAAGTGATACATAAGTAGATTATTTAGTTTTACATATTCATAGTATTTAGATCTCTGCATAATGGAAATCTTATGAAACATAAATCTTCAAAAAAAAAAGTATTAAACATAAACACATAAAATAAGTCACAATTACACAATTAAAAATTCATTTGGCTGAAATCATTCTGAAACTTGCAACTTGATTAAAAAAGAATTACAAGGATGATAATAAGATTTTGATGGTTAACAGGAAAGACAAATCTTTAGAAATCAACAACAGAACATTTCAAGACAAAAAAGTTAAAAGAATCTTTAAAAAAAAAAGGCTGTAAAAATGACTTTTTATAAAAAATTAAAAACTATTACAAAATTGTTATTAAATATATCAACAATTTATAAAAGGGTAAAAAAAAAAAACGGAAAATAGGTGCATATATTATTTTTAAAATCTAATGATTGAATAATTGATAGACATTCTATGAAAGCCAACTTCAATTGAGCCAAACATTACCAGATTTTATTATGAAGTCTATTGAAAAAGCTTAGCTGGGTCTAAGGAGATATTCTAACATACAGCGTAAACCATAATTCTTTGAGTTTTCAATACAAAGTTAACTTTTCATCCTGTAATAAAATCAACTGTAAACAGGCTTTTAAAAACTAAACTTTGATTAATAAAGTTTCATATGACATTAGTATATTTGTGTATACATATATATGACTTTAAAACATATTCTATTCAAAGTCTTGGAATATTTTCTTAAAAAAAAAAAAAAAAAAAATAGGAATTCAAATTTGAAAAATCAAACTGATTAAAAGAATTATGTAACATTTAATTAAATCTAAAATACTCATCAAAAATATATATAGATGTTATGTCCAGGAAAGTAATAAAATTGAGTTCATGATACAATGTATTCTTTAGTTGTGATAGTAAAATTCTTTTTTTTTCATCAACCTTTACACCCAGTGGTGTGTTGGGCAGCATATTTGTATTTGCTGTTTTCATAGCATATTTGTTTTTACGAGAAAGAGTTGCTAGCCCTTTGCCCAACCCCCAAACTGGAGGACAGTAAAAGATTATACTGCCATTTTTGCAATAAAAATTCTATTATGCAAACATGGAGAAACATTAAGAAGGGCAAACTTAATCTATTGTAGTCTATTTGCAATTTTTCATGATACTTTTGAAATTTAATTTTCAAATGCGATTAAAATATCACTTATTATAAAATGAATTTAAAAGCCTGATTGACAGCCATTGGAAAGAGTTAAAATTTCTAAAAAATCGAAGATAAATATCAGAAAATTTATAATTACCTAACTTAATGTAGATGAAAAAAATTATCATTTAAATAGTAAGAAAATATGGTTTACTCTGTATAACTAAAGATAGTGTGCCATAAGCAAACTAACCCAATAGTGAATCAAGTTAAAAACTAATGAACCTAAACAAAAATTTATGAAGGGGAAATTAGGGTCAGAACCAAATAAAGAAAAAAAAAAAAAAGGATGACGATAAAACTGAAAAGACATAAAAAAAATGATCATCTTTATTTGTTTAACAACAAAGACAAAATAACTAAAGTAGTTTTATTATACATTAACTATTGTTTTAATCTTCTTTATCAAAATCGTATCATAATGAAAATGTTATTTACTGTTCGACATATCCTATTTATATTTTTGAGATGAGGCTTTATAATCTGAGTATTGATTTTATGGCAGACTTTTGTCCTCATCTTAGTAGTTTTTGTTTATCATTACATTTCAGCCAGCTCCACCTTTTTCCGTATTCAGGTGATTAACGTGATACAATAGACAATAATTATGGAAGGCAGTGATTACTGGCAGTGATTACTTTTGGTTACAAAACTCAGGATTCCTATTTAAGAATACGGTTAATCACCTAAAGATGAACAGAGTCCAAATTGGCAAAAACAGTGAAAAAAAACAACAAAAACTTTTAAGATGAGGACATGAGTCTGAAATAGAATTAATATTCATTTCCTGTTCAGATATAAATCTATTAGTTACCATTCACTGTGGGTGGTCGACATGGCCCAGTAAATAGGCAATTGGACTTCAGAACCGTAGTATGCAGGTTCGAATCTAAGTTCTTCCGTCTAAATTGACATGTTGACTAATACCCTTGGGAAAGGTATGAATCCCCATATTCCCTCCAGCTATGGATTAAATAAGACCTGAACAGAGGATGTGGCGGATGATGACAACAATGACACTGAAGGCAGAAGAGGGCTGCAATAGAGGATGGCTTCCAGTCGTCATGGTTCTCTATGCCATTGGAACGAGGCCCTCTAGTGCCAAGAGGCTGTGTGGTGACTGCAGGTACATCAGTCTCCCCACGTTAAAAGAAATCACGCGCAGGCGTCCTCCTGAAAGGGTTCACAGAAACCAAGACCAAGGACAGTTAAACTCGACCACGAGAGACTGTCGATGATGAGTTATCATTCACAGATATAATACTAATACTATTCCAAATGATAGCAATATTGCCTATTGTTCATTATCTCTTTAGATTAGTGGCTCATAGAAATTTAAGAACAAATCAAAGTTTATATTATATTTACTTTCAGAGCAACAACCCAAGTTTGGCACAAGGACATTTTTACGTGCTCTTACCTGGGCTTTTTACATTCTGTGTTGCCCTTCACCTAGATGAGCCGCTTTCCGGAGTTAACAAGCCCTCTCTGCCCGAGGCAGCTAAAGGTAAATGCAATGGTTTTGACTGGGATTTGAACTCGCGTATTACGATTCCATAGTCCCGCTCGTTTTCTTTTTCCTTTTTTTTTATAATATTACCAACTAAAACTATAATAGGTGTATATCTATTATAATATCTATAGGTGTATATCAATTAAGATTAAGATGTTTGTCTTTCTTGACAAGTCAATTTTTCACCATCTCTGTAGGATTTAAGATGGATTTTCATCTTAAAAACTGTTTAAGGTCGGCCACACACTGACAGGTATGCCTGAACACTCACACCGGACAGGTATACCTGATAGTGTGTGCCGGGAAAAAGATGAATCAATTTACTTTATTCTCGACACAGGTATACCTGTCCGGCATGACTGTTCAGGTGTACCTGTCAGGTGTACCGGATAATGTATGGCTGGCCATACAGTATAATTAACATTATCAAAACCTGACTTTGTTTATTAAATGTTTCTTTGTTTGTTATGTATTTCACGGCATATTAACCTTTTGAGGTCATTTTAATGCTGAGAACAATTACTTATGATAACGTTATTTTTATATACACAATTTTTTTTAATAACAGAAGTTGCCCTTTTTAATCCTTAGCCGGAGGGAAGATGGGGATTCAAAAATTTCCCAGGGGTATTAATCGATATGTCATTGTAGACAGTACCAGTTGGAACTGAACGCGCGTACTATAGTTCCGAAGTCCAGTTGCCTATCCACTGGGCCACGTCAACCGCCCCTGTTTATTAAATGTAGGATTAAAATCAATACATTTTGTCTATTAAACAAATATTGATTCTATCGATGGTATTTAAAGATTTACCTTCATCCTTCATTTAAAAATTAAAAAATATTACCCCCCAAAAAAAAGGGGGGGAAAGGACCCTTTGACAAGCCATGGAAAAATTGAGGGTCATCCTTTTGTATAGCCCTGATCCTGAAAGGGTGTAGTCTATTGGGCAATTGGATAGACAGAGAGAGACAGAGGGAAGGGAGAGAGTGTGTATGTGTGTAATCTACTTTAGTAAAGACTTAAATACCTTTTCGTTTGATGGTTGGCTGCTGCCAGCAAGTAGGGCCAGTATTTTGGCGGAATGTGGCCCAGTACCTCACTAAGTTTGGGTTTAGATATGCAATGTCTGTATTTGGCAGACCGTAAGATAAAGTAAATAAAACAGCCCGAGAAAGAGTTAGAAAGAAGAGAAGAGAAAAAAAAAATGATAAAGAAAATACAGATCTACAGAAAAGTAAAGGAAAGGAATTTTTTTTTTGTTTTTTTTTTTTGGTTAGAAAAAAAATAAATAAATAAAAAAAGAAAGAAAACCAAAAACCACCAGAAACTTCTTTTTTTTTTTTTCATATGAAATTGATATAAGCAAACAAAGAAAAAGTCTTCTTAAAATGTTTTGCCCAAACCTTCACCAAAAAGAAAAAAAAAGAAAAGTTCTTCCAATAGGTTTCGCAGATTTAGTTTTGCTGTGCAATAATTTTATAAAAAAAAACAAGGTTTCAAAAGAATTCAAAATAAACACATTTTCATTAGATTTTGAACATCAAAATATTTTGGTCTTAAAAAGTGAAAAAAAAAAAATCAGGAAAAGCATAAAAACAAAACAAAAAAAAAAAACGTTTCAAAGATTACAATAAAAAAAAAGTCATTCAGTTTTACTTGAAAATCTTTTTTAAAAAAATTCACAAGAAAATCAAGGAATTTAAACATTCATCATTTATTTTAATTCAATTTGTTTAATTTTTTTTTCTTTTTTTCTATTTTCATCAGTGACGTGCTTAGCCACTTAAAGGCCCAAACACAGAATGAGCATTTACCCTAAAATAGCAAGTTGTCCACCCTAAACATACTGGAGCCTTCAACTATATACATATTCAAATATATATAAAGAGAGAGAGAGAGAGACAGGCAGGCAGAAAGAATGATGGACTGGTAGATTTTTTTTTCAATTGTGATAATGATTTTCTAATTAATCCTAACAATTAGTTATATTGGCAATTTTTTTACATTACAATTTGTGAAGCCAGAAGCCTTGTGGCCCCTTGGAAGCTTCCCCCCCCCCGCAATTGCAGGGTCTGCAGGGGCCTAAACACGGCCCTGATTTTCATCCTGATAAGAGAAGAAGCGATAAACATAAAGAAAATATAATAGCAAGGTGTAGGAATGACAAATTGATAAAAAACATTAATTGAAGTTTGATCTTTAAGGTCAGAAGTAATCTTATCATATTCACTGATTGAAAAATTGATACTACAAAAAAACTGAATTATGTCAAAGAAATTCCAAAATAATTAATTATATGGATTGACTAAAAAATCATTATCACTCATATGTTGAAATATACATCTATCAACCTATCTGTCTGTCCCTATATATTTGTATATGTATGTGTATTGTGTATATAGACTTTGATCGAAGCCTATAGGTTGTTGTGGGTGTGCAAGTTGCCATATTCACGGTAATAGGAGTCACAAGGCATATTCTGCATCAGGGACGCTATCTAGTTAAGCACAGCAGTGATTCTAAGGAGCTGAAATTCTTTATTTGTCGTCATAGCTACCCCCCTTTTTTTTTTAAGTATGAATCACAAACTTCCATCTTGCAAAGCAAAAATTGAAAAATTAAAAGCGGGGTGGAGAGGGTTTGAGATGATTTAAAAAACAAAAAAAAAGTATAAGTTGGCACTAACTGTAAGACAGAAAGGAAAGGCTAATATGTGGACATACAGAATTTAAAGTACAAGGACTTCTCACTTTACGCGTGTTCATTTTTCACATTTTTGGATTTAAGCGAGGTGAAAAGAAAACCAACAAGAAATTCTTCACATTAAGCGTTTCGTTCAAATTGATGCGAAGTCAAGAAAATGAAACTGCCTGTTACTGGTCGGTGTGGTTTAGTTCAGTTAAGCCTATTGATGAATGTCATGTCATTAAACAAGAAATACAATGTGTTTATTGTCCCACAAGTTAGTTTATATTACCCATCCCTAATTCGCCACCCTCATACGCCCTGTAGTAAACAGTTCAGCCCGGATATATTATTTGAATTCCCATTCCACGAAAAAATAACTTTTTCAGGAATATAACCATCTTGTAAAGTGAGAAGTCCCTGTACTTGAAAGTTATGGGGGAAGACCAGATGTTTGTATATAGAATGAGGCTACTCAAATAAGCATAAATTATGTAAGAAAAACTGACCTGCTGCCGAAGCCGCTGCTGTCCAGTTACTACTCCGATCAATTAATTCCGGCGGTATCGGATGACCGTCTGGGGACATTCGTAATGCAACAGGATGAACAATCTTGGAATCCTGGTCGCATAAACAGTGGGGTAGGGGGGGAAAATGATTACAAAAGAAAAAAATTAGAAAGAAAAAATAAGAAAAATCAATGCTTATGAAATAAAATAAAAAACAAAAACAATTCCAGTAATTTAAGCTGTTCATAGATTACAGACTATTATCCTTATCTGTAGTTTACATATGCAACATTTCAGCCAAGGAATCTTCATCTCTTTTTTATCGCTATTTTTCTAGTAGAACACAGAAACAGTGTGACATAATGGCCATCCTATACAAAAACCTTCTCAAAATAAAACTTAGAAAAATAAGAGCAAAAATAAATAATAAAATTAGCTGCAATCATGAATAACTCATTTAAAACAATTGATTTATAAGTATTTTACTTTTGGTAATAGAGTATTGATTGTTTGTTCCTTTGGTTGGTGTTTAACGGCATATCAACCTTTTTAGGTCATTTTAATGCCGAGAACAATTACTTAAACATTATTTTTATCCACACTTAGTTTTTTAATAACAAAATTTGCACTATTTAAATCATAGCTGATGGGAAGATGGGTATCCATACATTTCCAAAGGGTATTAGTCAACATGTCGATGTAGACGTAACAACTTTAATTTAAACCCGCATACTACGGTTTCGAAGTCCGATTGCCTATCCACTGGGCCACGTCAACCGCCTCATAAAATATTGAAGGAGAGAAGAATTTTTGAGTGGATAGTTTGGTACTGGTGATCGATGATATCACATTGATGTAGAAGGATCCATTTCAAACAAAAATAAAAGGGAGATTGTTTGGATAAAGACAGAACAGTCCCATCAACCAAGAGCAAAACTTGTCACCCAGAGCAGTGGGGGGGGTCACAAATGTCAATCCTCATGCTCCTAAATAGATTGCCAGACACTAAGATTTGAATTTTTCAACATCTATCAACAACTACCCATTAAACCCAAACAAAAAAACTGAGTGAAAGAATATATCATATTTACTTGCTTGAGCACCAAACCAAGTTAGGCACACGGCCATTTTCAGGTGCTCTTTATACTTGTTTTTTTTTTTTATTTCAGCGTTACCCTTCATCGAGATGAATTGCTCTCCCATGTTAATTAACCCTATCTGCCCCGCAGCTAAAGTGAATGTAATGGTTTTGGCTGGAATTTTAACTCACGTCATACGATTCAAAAGCCCTAGCTTTTACCAATGCTCCACCGTCAATGCCCATGAGTAAAAGAATATATGTTCACACACACACACAACAGTAGGTCAAAAAGTAAATAAAGTATTTTTATTTCTTCCAAATTTTGTGTTTTGAGTCTGATTTTCTTTGTAAATTAATGTACTTTAAAGAATTTAGGTCCTAAGCAACACTCGATTAATCTGCTTTATTTCTTAAAGACTTGATGTTGTTTTCATGTTGTCTTCCTGACTTGTTATGACTTCTCACACATTATGTTCTTCTGTTTTGAAGTCAAACAGATGTAATGTTTTTAACATAAATATTTCATTAATAATAGTCTCTCTTAGATGGTCAATTATTATTTTATAATCATATTTTTACAAAAAAGTAATACGAACAAAATAATTACATGTGTTGAAAAAAAAAGTTTCATTAAAAATTCTGTGAGGCTTTTTGTTTCTGACAAGAAGACTCGTATTAGAAAACTATTTTAGATTTCTATAAGAAAATCCTGAAGGGTAAAAAGCATTTAAACAGAAATGTTGTGTAAAAACAAAGATGAAGATAATAGTCTGAAAACAAGATGTAGTAAAAATTATTAAATCTTAAAACAGATACATTGTTAAATAATTCTAGTATTTTTCTTATTGTTAACAAAAACGCCTTAAAATCAGAAAGTAAATTGTCAGATTGTGCAGGATGCCATAAGCAAGCAATATTTAAAAAGATTCTAAAAAGGCTAAGAATGAAGAATTTGGTGTATGGCCAATTCATCACCCAATTATTTATCAGTAGACTTTTCATCACATGTTTTTTCATCAAGTTGACAACTCATCACTGAGTCTTTTCATCACTTGGACTTTTTTTAAATCTAAGTTTGGTAATGTTTGCTAACATTAAGTTAAAATAAAATTAAACAACTTGGAGAAGTTTGTTTAAATTTTTAAATATGAAAAATTGAAAATAAATTGAAATAATTTTTTCATTGTTTATTTGTTAAAAAGTTTTAAAAAGTGGCTGATCACTTTATAGATTTTGATAATCGCTCATCAAAATAACCCTCAAATTGTAAAAGGGACTAAAAATTTACGTAATAAAAACATAATTACATAATTAACATTATTACATGAATAAATATAATTTTTTCCTTTGGGGTGGTGAAAGTACTTAATGTCGTCGCGTTGAATTGTCCACGTCATGAAAAGTCTAGTGATGAATAGTCTGTGATGAGTGGGTGATGAATTGTTGGGTGATGAAAAGTTGGTAAGCCGAAGAATTCACAGTGCTGTTTAGAGTTTTTTAAGCAAAGAAATAAAATAATAAACAAATATATAAAAAATAATGACAATGCTCCTTTTTTTTTTTTTAAATTCCCTCCAATCTAAAACCATAAATGTATAGTCAATAAATAAATCTAATCTGGAAAAATCTCAGCAAATTATCATTAAAAAAAAATACCTTCTTCACCAGAAAAAAAAGATCAATTTTTGGGGAAAAAATGTTCTTTTCTTTTTTGTTTCCCCAAAATACTAAGTTTTATTATTACAAATCTTGCGTGAAGCTTTCTTAATATGGCTTTATTTTGATTTCAAAATAAATAATCTGAACTTTTGTAATATCCCTCTTTTTAAGTAAAAATAAAGATTTTCTTGAATCTATTATCTCAATGCCCAATAGATTACGCAATTATTGGTTTTTATTTTTTTGTTTATCCCCCTAACTAGAATTTAGCAATGAAAAAAATCAATTTATCTTTTGTAGCTACAAAAATCCTTAATGATCTATTTTTCACAATGTTTGGCTCAATGAGAATAGAAGTCTTTTTTTTTTTTAGTGAAAAGTTAATTAATAGGAGGCACTTCTTTTAGAATAACCCTCTTATTAATACATCACTTCATTCATTTTTTACTATCTTGTTTCATTTCTATTCCAATAAAATATCTCTAAAATAGCAAAAATGATTCCATTTAAAGCATTTCAATTGGTATTAGAAGCTAAGAAATCCAGATTTAACAGCATAGTACAGAAGTGTTGATTTCATGCTTCCATAATTTTTATTTCTATTTTCCTCCTTGCAAGAGCTGAGATCTGCCTTTTATACACTTCATGTTCAACCTAGCCAAACATATTACATGCATGGTAGGAAAGATGTGATTGTACATTTCTTATTGACATTAATTTCAGAGTGAACACAATGAGTCATGCAATATTCAAATGTGGTTAGTGGTTATCTTAAACACCATACCAACCCTTTTATGGTCACTCAAATCAACTAAAATTTAGAAAGCTAATGGGGTGTGCTAAATTCAGTATCAAAGTGAAAAAGCATAATGTGATATATTATGTTATGACTCGGCAATGGGCTGAAATGATGAAATAAAACACTGTCTCTGGAAAACGTACAACATACAGTGTATCACAAAAGTGAGTACACCCTTCAAATTTCTTCAGATATTTAAGTATATCTCTTCATTGGAAAACACTGACAAAATGAATTTTTTACACAATGAAATGCAGTCTGTCTGTAACATATATAACTGACTTAATTGAATTTTCCCTCAAAATAACTCAAAATATAGCCATTAACAGTTAAACCTTAGGGAACAAAAGTGAGTACACCCCTAAGAAACTAC
>JAUZSX010000056.1:833932-856500 GCA_034780655.1 Idiosepius hallami
CGGGTAAGAGCACGTAAAAATGGCCTTGTGCCAAACTTGGGTTGGTGCTCACCAAGTAAATATAATATATATATATAAATATTTCAAATAGCAATTCAATTGTAATCAACCAAAGAAACTTCATAATGAACCAGTTTTAAGTTTATTTCAACTAACATCACAATATATAAATATCATCAGACAGTCATAGTTCATGTAGAATTTCTCTATTAAACATTGCTTAGAACCGAAGAAAAGAACATTGAACTATGATTACTGAACAAGGAGAGGAAATAACTTGATTACACAAGTTTCTCTTTAAAACTATTTCTATGTCAAATCAATGTGTGTGCATGGAAAAAAAATAATAACCCATTGTATTCCCATGCTATGAAATCATTGTTTTTTAATAGAACTGGTTCAGATGTGGAAATTGAAAATATCAAAGTATTTTTTTAATCTTAAAAAAGGAGTGAATATAGACCAAATTTTCACATAGTAACAATTTTCTTTTACACAACAAGTAATATTGAGTATGTAAATAAATGAATTAGTTTTATTATTGTTCCATCAACCATTACACCTAGTGGTACATTAGGCAGCAAATTTGTTTTTTTGCTGTTTCCGTAGCATACTTGTTTTACGAGAAAGAGTCGCTAGTCCTTGGCCCCCAACCTGGAGGATTGAAACATATAAAAAGCACAAAAGTGTCATTAGCCAATTCCATTTATCCCCAAAAGTCCCTAGGGGGATATCAAATCCTGGTAAAAAGTGCTAAATCAATGATAATTAAGAGTTCAAAGCTTTGAAAAATATTCATTGATTCTAAACTGCAGAAAAGAATTTCACTATGGATTTTGTACAGTTAAGTCACGTTAGAGACACCGGTTGCCGTAAGATCACCAAAGATAAGCAATGTCGAGCCTGGTCAGTGGTTAGATGAGTGACCATTTAAGAATACCAGGTACAGTACTAGGGCAAGTAACAAACCTGCACGCGGTGCCCCTGCTACTCCTTCCGAAGAAACCAATTGTAATACTACGCACATCACTGTGCAATACGATATGAATGATGAGTATGGATTGACTGCACAAAAATAATATAGAAAGATTAAGATGAAGCAATAAAAATCTACTTTCAAAACCTTGTGACAAAAACACTTTAGAACAGGCCTGGGCAACCTGCGGCTTAGAGGCCACATGCAGCCCGCTGACAAATTATGTGCGGCAACAACAACCTCACTCCAGACTTGAAAAAAATAAGAATTGTGCTAGTATGCATTTGTCCGATTGAATGAAAAAATTAGTATACTTTTCAGAATAAAACCATGATAACTCAATTATTTTAATTTTTTTTATTAAATTTAAAACTTTTATTACATTTTTCAAACTTCATATTTATTAATGGATGTTATCCCTGACTATGTGGCCCTCTAGCCATAATAATTGCCCATCCCGCTTTAGAATGTTTAATATTACATATTCAACCAAACTTTTTTTTTATTATAGAAATCAAATAAGAATTATAAGCCAACCTTAATGATTTTTTTTCAATAAATTAATTATTAGAAGTTAGGTTTTGTTTTCTTTAATTAATAACATATCAAATCCCAAGTGAATTTGATTGGAAGAGCATCCATTAAAGAAACCAGCCCCAAATTTCTCCAATAGCACAGTAAATTAAATCTTAATAACCATGTAATTTGCACAGGTTACACTAATTTTATATTCTTTGGATTTCAAGTAAATATGGACAAAATAAATTTGTTTCTTTAAAGTTAAGACAATAAATAGAATCCCAAATTTTCAGTTGTTCGTGTGATGTATGTTCATTAAAACAATAAAATACATATACTATCAATATAAATTCACTTATTTTCTTTATATTTCAAAGGGTTCTATTATACTTCTAATTATTTAGGATTTATCATAAAGGTTGGAAGAAAGACACAACCTCAGCACACTATTGTCATCATTTGCATTAATGTTGAACTAGCAATAAAAAGAGGAAACAAAGTCAAGGTTCCTTTATAATAAACACACCCTTAGTTCAACAAGTATTTCACTTATTTTAACTTCTAATAGTTCCACTGATACTGTATTTTTACAGGAATGTGTCTCAGTCATGCTCCTTGCCCTACCTAAACTGTAAATGTAATGGGCTTTCCCAATCGGCATAGAAAAAATATTCCTGGAAGAAAGAAAGCTTGGGAACATTTATATTAGCTTCCTATTGCTCACAACAAGTGCAGTGTTTTGTGTCACATACACAAAGCAAGAAGCTTTATATTACTTGGCAATCTAGTGTGTTTTAAAAAAGATATTTTCCTATTATTCTGCATTAAAAACATGATGGCATTTCATCAGTTTGGTTGTTTGTTAGATTTTGTGATTAACAGCAAATCAACCTTTTAGGTCATTTTAATGCAGAGAACAACTACATTAGATAAACATTATTTTTATACACTCATTTTTTTTTTTAATACACAAGTTGCACTATTTAACCCATAGCTGGAGGGAAGATGGGATTCATACCTTTCCCAAGGGTATTAATCGACATGTTAACGTAGACAGAAGAAACGTGTCGTGTCGTGTACTACAGTTTTGAAGTTCGATTGTCTATCCACTGAGCCACGTCAACCGCCCGCATTTCATCAGTAAAAAAAATCAGATATTTGTGGTAAAGTACTAAAATCAAGTAATCACCTCATTTTTTTCTTCAGAAAAACAAAATGAAATTTCAAAAATATTAGAAAATAAATGGATTAAAGGTCAATGTGAGTCAATTAACATTTGAAGTCATATCTCTGACCAGACCACGAACTTTCTTCAAACTTTATATAGTTGTTTTTTTTTTTTATGTTTACAATAAAATAGATACAATTAAGAATCAATTAATCCTGATAAAAGATTATTACATACTAAAAGATTATTATTTTTTCAATGAGATTAGATCGGTGGTTTCACCACCCCCTGGCGGACGATATGAACTTTCAAGGGGGCGCTGGCAAATATATTGGATGAGGGGGCGTTAAAATTTGAAGGGAGCCGAAGAGCAATAACAGAAAAATGTTCAATCGGTGTTAGTAGAGAGGCTGAAAAAAACGGGACGATTTAATACAGAAAGCGTTCCCCAGTCACTGCAAACAAGTGTTCGTGCCTTTATGTTACAATTGCATATTCTCCTAGATTTACTGTCATTATGGCGTTCGTTGGAAGAGGGGAGGGGGCGCTGGCATTTTCGTCCAGCGGCGATATGGGGACGCTGGCAAAAAAAAAGTTTGAAAACCACTGGGTTAGATTAAATTTTGTTTTAAACCATTTAAAATAAGTATAAAAGGAACAATATCTACAGAGAGCTCTCTACCCAACTTGAGAAGTTTAATAATGAGGGAGTGAGGGAGGGACATGTGATTTATTCATTTCAACAATAATCAGTTTTAAACTGCTTTGGCCTTGGCTCTTTTGGACAAGAGAATGGTAATGGATGATGTTGATAACATAAATAAATACACTCACTGACATGTGCACTTAGTGGCACTGCCTGCCCACTGCGGGCAGTGCTGCTGGCTGCTCTCTTTGGTACTGTGCAAAAGCAATTAGAATGTGTATTGTGTAATTTAAAACAAATTCATTCTCATAGAAATAATCACGAACTGCTAATCTTTAAGTCAAAGTCTAAAAATAATGGATGGAATAACAGAAGAAAACAAGAAACAAATAGAAGTGATAAATTGTTAGCGTGTCGTCCGTGCCGTGATGTGTGGGCCGTCGTGGCCATGGTTGGTGCGAAATGGTGGGTGTGTTGGTACTGGTTGGTGGTGGTGTGTGGTTATTGCATAAATTAAATTTATGGTATGAATAATGATAATGAATTTAAAGAATTTGCCACGAACAACAGCTGAGGGTTAGAAACCTATATTAATGTGTCTTCTTAATTGAGTCTAAAATTTGTTGTCATTATTTTCAGTTATCCCACCCCAAAACTGCAAACAAAAATTTCATCCATCAACTCCTCATCGTGTTTCGTGTTATTGATCGATGAAACTAACTCTCGTGGATAGTAAAGAAAATTCAATTTCCCAAAGAAAATGGTAATAGCAGGAAAAACGTTAAAAAAGGGGACAAAAAAAGGGAATAGTTCATTGTCATTGATTGAATTACAATAGATTTCAATTCAATTTATCTACATAAGGATATTTCTAAAAACAGAAAAAAATGTTTAAAACATCAAAACTTTGTTTAAAACTTCCTAAATCTTTGTACTTAAAAATTAACATTTATATTTTTGTCAATAGCAAATACAGTCAAGAGAGAGAGAGAGAGAGAGAGAGAGAGAGCATCCTCTGGACAATTCGAGCGAGCAATCTTGAGAAATGTCAAGTCAGTCAGTGCCACTACCACAGTCAGTCACACATACACACGCACAAGCCGAACGAAAAAAAAACGATTTTACTACAATAACAAAACAAAATAAACGAAACAAAAGTAGAAGCATTTCGTTTTTGTCGTTTTTATAGAACAGAAAAATTGGTCGACTTGATTAATTTTAGGCTCTTCATTAATGTTTGTATGGTATTTAAAAAGAAATTTATTCTTATGCAAAAAAAAAAGTAATTATGCGTAGTCGGCCCGTATAAATACGTCGTTCTACAACATAGCCAGTGAGTTTTCAGGTGTGGCTTTTTTTGACCAGCCAGTTAGTTGTCATTTTTACAAAAGGTCTCTAGAACAAAAATGATCATCTTATTCGATCAAATAAATAGAATTTATATTTTGATAATTAATATCATGCTTAATTGACATGGTCTGTTGGTTTATAAAACTTTAGAGAGTGACTTAGAGTGGCTAGGACTAAAAAATTACACAACGAGAGTGCAACCAACTTACTAAGTGTGTGTTAAACACAATCTTTTTAGTAGAGTAATAAAAAAAAATATTTGTTTAGATTTAATCGCTTAGCATATTTAATATAAAAATTAGAAGACATTTTCTACGACGTAATGAATAATAATACAATTCAAAGACGTTAGAATTAACGATGATTTGAAACTATATATTATTCATGTCTTTTTTTAGAGCAGTCAGTCTGACTAGACACTAGGTGGTTTTTAGTTTAGCTGGTGGCTCTGATAATTTGTAAACCAAACAAAATAAACAAGTAAAATTTATAAATCAAAATGAACAGTTTTTATGAATACTTAAAAAGTGCGTGAAATGTCTTTTAACAACAAAAAAGAAACATCTTTTAAATTAAGTAAGAACCAGAGCCTCTGAGCTTAATGCGAACGATCGAGTGAGTAAGTAACTAGGACTGACTTCAATTTAGGTTCTGTTTTAGAAAACTACTTTTCAAATTTTAAACAAAACTCAATCATATCAGTTTAGTTTACATAAAACAGCATGAACTCTGAACTGTTCCTTAGTTTAACTTAAGTCAGAGATTTTTTTAGCTTTTTGCCACTACTTTCTGTGATATATGCCGTTTTAAAAGATTTAAAAAAAAACAAAAAAAACTTACGAATGAAAAAATTTCAAATTCAAATAGAAGCTATAGTGTTTACTGTTAAGTGAGTGTTTCCATCAAACACGGAAATTGTTTTTGTTTTAAAATTTCATAATGGAATTTTGACATTTTTTTGTGAATGAAAAGAGTGTCTTCAGAAATTAGCGAAATCAAAAATAAGTTTAATGAATGTTCCACTTTTATTTGTTGAGATACTATACTTGGTGGCACCTACCAAGTTTTATGTGTTGAGATATGAATACTGTTGTTGGTTTGAGGCAAAAAATAAAACACCGAAATAACTCAATTGAACGAATATTTTACTTAGAGTTAAGTTAAGCAAGTAGACAATTCTCACCTAACTTGTTTAAAAATATTTTATTATCTTAAACTTAGTAAGACAACCTTGAAATGAAGATGCAAGAAAAAAATCATGTCTTAAAATAAAAAAAATATCAACATTAACCAAAAAACCATGGTCGTCCAAGCGAAGATAGTTTACAGAAGTTGACGGTAAACAGAAACAGCTGATAAACGAACAACACTCATTGAAATTACAAATTATCCTTATTGTTAAGGTTTCTATATATTTTCTTACCTGTAAAAGAACCTCTTGACTAAGTCCGGATAATCTAAAAAGATCTGATGCTTTGGAACCGGTCACTTTACCAGATCCTTCAATATCACAATTTTGGAAAAGTTCTCCATAGTAAGTCTGTTCTTGTTCGGCCAGTCTTGTTCCTTCCATCCTTTTTTATTCTTTCTTTTTTTTTTTAAGAAGGATAACTTTTTTTTTCTTTCACGTTTTAAATAAAGTCTCTTTACTAGTAAAAATGGTCAGTACTCTGTCAAGAAGCTTTCAAGACGTCCGACCAAAACACGATAATAATAATAATAATAATAATAAGTGGTGAGAATGAGTCCAAAAAGCCGAGGAAGAGTAAAGAAAAATATTTGATCTAGACGACGAACAGAGACAGCAGTTTACAACACGATTAAGTTCTTTTTTATATTGGTTAACTTCATAATTTCATATTCTGTTGCACACATAGACACCCGACAACATGTCGTTTCATTAGGTGCCTTTTTCTGGCCTTTAATTAGCAGTATGAGGAAGGCCAAACTGTGGACATTGTTTTTTTGTATTGAGATTAACTGCAGGCCACGCCATATTGGTTTCAAAGTACCCGGATAATAAGCCCGCATCAAGGCCGGAATTTTTTTTCTTACTCTAAAAAAAGTTCGAAATAAAGAAATTTTTTTAAAATCCAATAACATTAATTTAATAAGAATAAAAATTTTATAGAATTATTTAAAAAATTGTTTATTCGTCATAAAATAATCTTAATTATTTTTCAACTGAAATACATTTTAATTGTTTTTTGTTGTGACTGTTAATGCATTTTTTGTTTTTTTATTTTTATGAATACACTTTTCTTAACTTTCATTAATCCTTTGAACCTTAAGAGGCCGATACATCGGCCCTGACAACAAAAAAACACACCAATTTTGGCTTTTTGTTCCTCTAATATAACGACTAACGACTGTGAGTGAGTGTCTACTTGGTAAATTTGATAAGTTAGGATTCAAAAGGTTAAAAAAAATTATAACGATTAACAAATAAATTTTTATGTGAATCTAATTTACTTTTTCCCGAAGTTGTTGGAGAAGAAAAGGCAACATGTCGATATTTTTTCTGTATTTCGGTTGTTGTTCGAATGTCAAAAAAAAAAACATAAATATTGATTGAATTTATTCAAAACGTAACCTCATCATAAGATTCATACTTATAAAGGGGAAAAGATAAAATAGAATTTTATTTTTATTTTTTTTCAACCGGACTCGAATCAAAACAAGACGAGGAGGAAATAGCCTCCATGACATGTGTTGTTTATTCGTCAACTATCGGATTAATTCTTTTCATCTTAGCTTATCGGTCCAAATAAAACTAATGCTTTTTTTATTGTATAGAATAACAAAATAAATCATTTTTTTTACATTTTTTTATTTAAAAATTTAAAAAAAAATGCAACCCTATATGTTACCCATGATTCCAATGGGTTGAAAAAATTGGCGCGAGTTAGTTTGTGTGCGTGTGTGCGCATGTGTCCTTTGTTGTCTGCGGCTTTGAATCATAATGACGGATAAGGATGGTGGTAAGAATTGAAATTTTATTTTAAAGTGATTAACTTATTCTTTTGTTTATTATTAATTATATTTCAATCATTGTAAGAGCGCTCTTCCTTCTCACTTTTGGATTGATGTATTTTTCTAAATCTTTGCTACAGAACAAGTCTAACTTCATCGTTATTATTGTCATCAGCCTTTAAAACATGGAAGGATTTTTTTTCCTGTACATTTTTCCCTGATTTTAAAGATAAACACATGTTATGCTTAACTAATTTCAACTTTTAATTTTATATTCAAAATCTGTATTTATTAATCTTTTAATTCGAAAATAAATGTTATTTTTCTTCTTTCTTACATTTTGACAGTGGTATAAAAAAATGAATTTTATCATTCTTAACGTAAAGTTTGGATTATTTTTGAGCTTAAAAAAAAAAAACAATGTATTGCTTAGTGTTAATTTTGCTGATAACATTTTTTCTCATGTTTCATTGTTTGATAGTTGTTTATAGTTTCACAGAGTCAAATGCTTATTCTTTAATGTTTATATCTATTATTAAAGATTGCATTATTAATAATAACAATCGTTGGTTATTCAATCAGTGTTTAACTACCGTCCGCCATAATGGCTTCTCTCGTCTTTCCTTTTTTTTCCCTCCATTCCATGCCCTTTTTTCCCTTCCCTCAATTATAAAAGTCGAGATAAAAACAATTTATAGAATAAGACCGATCATTTATGTCTTGATCTTGAAATGGTCATCTGTTAAAGCTTAATTAATATTATCAATAAAATGTTGGTTATTTCGACGATGAACTTGGATTAAACCCTAAACCTTACCCACTACTAGCAGCAAACTAAACTTCTATGTAAGATGATTCATTGCAGTGCAGTAAATGTTGACTTGGAATATTGGTCATACTAAATGGGATTGCATTAAACTTGATTTTGATTTGTTATTCGTTAATGACATAAATCAAGTAATTATTAAAAGTTTACTTCTACATAAACGATGTCTATCACATTAATTACATGAGGTATGTGTGTGTGTGTGCCCCCCACCCAAGATTTTGTGGGTTCACTTGTTTTACCGGCAATATTTAATGTTTTAAGAACTCATTGATGCAATTATTTTATTTAAAAACTTTTATTTCTATTTTCATTGGCTTTTCTTCTTGCTGTATGCAATGATTTAATTATATATTGTATTAATAAAATTGTAATCTTACTATTGCCAGTATTTTCAACAGAACTAACTTTAGTTTTACTTTTCAATAATAAGCTTATTGAAAAAAGAAATACGCCTATAAACCTGAATAGACTTTCCTGTTAATGACAATTTAAAAAAATTAATGAAAGTTGGTTTTTTTTTACACTAAATTATTATTATTAAAGCGATCAAAGTATTATTATGGTGGGGTTTAATAATTTTTTTGTACAAGTGGAGTTTAGAGATTTGCGTTGCAAATGTATTTTGAAATAATGGACGCTCCCGGGAAGACTAACAACACTGTAGTGTGTGCGATGAGTATTCATTTAGTTTTATCTTCAATTTTCGCAATTTATCACTTTTTTTTTGTTTCTCTTAGGTTAAAACCTTTCTTTTGTGGACATTTTTTAAATTAACAGAAGTGTTAGACTTGGTAGCTTCTATTATTTCAAAATACATTTTTAACGCAAATCTCTAAACTCCACTTGTACCAATTTCTTTCTTTATAAATAATAACAAAAAAAAGTATCCAGAATAAAATGAACAATTAAAAAATAAATTCAATTTAAGAGGTTTTTAAAAATATACATTTTATATTTTATTGCATAAAAAACAATTCATCTCTCTGCACTTGCACCAATCTTTTTTTTTACTTAATTTTACTTTGATTATAAAAAACAAAAAAAACAAAAAAAAACACTTTCAACGAATAATTTTCTTATCTATGAGATTTTATTTTTGATCGTTCATTCATTTTAGTAAATTTGCAAAATTGTGTTTTTGAAAAGAAAAAAAAACTTTTTTCCTCTAACGAAGGTTGTTTAAAAAAAAAAAAAAAATAAATTTAACAGCTAAATTCCAAAGAGATCAAACTTAAAAATCTAAGTAAATTGAAAAATAATCTGACAGAAATGAATGATCAATAATTCAGTTCAAGAAATTAGGTATGTTTTATCTTTGACAAATTTTGTTGTTGTTGTTTTTTTTTCAAGAACTTATTAAAAAGAATATTTTTGTTGATTAAAAACAACAAAAATGATCTTTAATACAAAGATCTACTATTCAATTAATAATTATTACCTATCAAATTACAAGGATAAAGTTATTTTAAAAATTTGTTATACACTAATTATAAAATTTAATTAGATTTTTTTAAACCCTTATTAAAGTAGTCTAATAAGACCCCAATGAGAGATTACCATTAAATTTTCATTAAGTGCTAACAGTCTAAAAATGTGCTTTTTGAAAACAGGAAACCAGTGAAACCACACCCCATAAGTTCTGTGCAAATGCATTTGAACTGGAACCTTTAAGAAACTTGTAGAGTTTTAAAAAAGAAGGAAAGAAAAAGTGTCTAATGCATTCTTAGATGGAATGAACATTGGTGCAAATATTGCAACAGCACCAAAAAAATACTTTAATAATCTGAAAGAAGTTATGAATTACAATGCGAGGTTTCAGTTGTTAGAATAGACATATGAATTTAAATGATCTTAAATTCCTAAAATGGAAAAAAAAATTGTGCCAACCTAATATAATTATAAAATGACATAAAGGGGGGGGGAATTCCATTAAGTTAAAATTTGAACCATAGTTATCTGCATCAATTACGAATACCTCAAAATTCTATTTGGGTGGATTAAGATAAGCCTTAAATTTCCAAATATTTCATGTACCTATCAACTTCTATGGTTTATTGAAGGTTCTTGTTTTCAGATCCTTTAAAAAATGTAAATATATCTTCTGCATCATTGTATTCAAATAATTTTTTTTATATTAATGTTGAAAAGGTTTGTTTCATATTTTCTGACAAATTTTTAGTTCCCTTAGGATTTTAAAGATATTTTATGCATCATTATATTCAAATAGATTTTTCATATTATTAGTATTAAATTAAATAATTTACAATCGATGAGGATGTGAAAGAAAGGTGTTTAGCATGTTCTACATTTCGGTTGTAGTTCTTTGTACAGTATAAGAGAATGTGTGAAATTGGTGTGTCCTATACAAAGGCAGGATAGGATAAGTTGTTCTTTCCTGGATTTTGTGAGGATACAGGTGGGGTCTTTTTTTTTGGGGGGGGTTAAATAGTTTGTTTTGAGTATTATTTTGGTTTAGTTATTGTTGCCATTGTATAATTATTGATTTTGGGCATGAAATGAGACTCTGAAAAAGAGCTTTGGTAGGCTGAAGAGAGACTGAGTGGGATCATCGATACAGCGTTAATGTAGTTTTGATTATTTATTTAAACAATGTATCGGTCATTTATCTTAGTAATTGTTTGCTAATATTCCATTGCGACATGACTACATTAAAATTCCTGTTTTTTTGTTTGTTTCTCCTTCCCCCACCCCCGTAGCAAACGTAGGTTATGACACAGGCCAAAACTTGATCAACCTTGGCCGGTCAACCTGGTGAGGCAGTATGATGTTTGAAATAGACCAAAACTGCCCATGATCCAGGGTTAATTTCACTGATGATGCGTCCCAACTGCATAAAGTGGGAGTATGCTTTAAATCACAAATTTTGATTCCATTTTTGTTGCCATTGTGTAATTATTGATTTTGATGTTTTTAAGCTAATCTGTAAATTTAATGATTTTAAATTCTTTTAAAAGAAAACAAATATGTTAATTTAAACTTGTTTCTCATGATTATTTCTAAACACAAGGGAAGTAATCAGCATTCTGGTCAAAAAAATAATCCACCAAAGAACAATGATGTCACGACCCAAACTCCTAATATCAAGCCTGTAGAAAACATATTCACTGTTTACATCTACCATTCTTTTTAAACGAGATATTTTTCAAGCTAAATTTCTTATGATGAAAGAAAAATCTAAACTATGCCAAAATACTTCAATTGGGTTTATAAAATATTTTAAAAGGAAATGCAAAAATATATAAAATAAAAACAATGCTTTTTTTTTCTAATTTCCACAATAATGCTTATTTGAAAATTTTCTTTTACTTGTATATTTAATTGATTTCATACAAATTTAAAGTTCAATTTTTAGATATATTCTGAATTTAAGTTTATTGCTTTTTAACACTGAAATCAAATAGGTTTATATCTTTTAAAAACTTAGTCGCCAATGGTAGATTTTTTTTAATGTAGTTTATAATATTTTTCATCTCTTTCCATTCAGGAACCCTCTGATACCACTGTTAAGTTGCATAAGACTTGCATTGTTTTTGATTTGTTCTTCCATAATTTAAACGTGCAAAAAATTGTGTATCTGTTTTTGCTTATTTTCATGCATGCTATTTTATTTCTCCCTAGGATTCGATGATGCTGTTGAGGAGAGAGTTATCAATGAAGAGTATAAGATATGGAAGAAGAATACGCCTTTCCTTTATGACTTGGTCATGACCCATGCTCTTGAATGGCCAAGTTTAACGGCTCAATGGTTACCTGATGTTACAAGGTAATAAGAGAGGGTTTTTTTTTTTTTAACTTATAAAAATGCTAGGTTTTTAGTGCTTACTCAAATAAATAAAAAAAATGATTACATCTGTAAATGATAACCTTACAAAAAAACATCTGATAAAAGAATGTAAATGAAACTTTTTGTGTGAGTGAGTTCATTTCCTGTGGACTCTGAAACGGATAGGCCGATTTTCATTGAAAATTCATTCAGTTGAATTTTGTGTCTGTATGAGTGTTCTTGGATGGGTGTTGTTTTGAAATATCCTTGATGAATGATTTTTTTTTTAAATAATTAGAGAAAATAAAATTTATAAGAAAATGTGGCCTTGTTTTTATACAATAAAATTTATTTATATTAAAAAAAAAATTAAATCAAAATTTAAGTTTTTAATTCTTTCTCAGAAAAGACAGATATAAATTAATCTTAGGATCCCCCTTTCTGCAAAAAGAAAAACAAACAATTAAATAAATAACTATCTACAATAATAAACAAAACAAAAAAGGAATGGTTCATTTTAATCAAAATATTACACGCGCTTACAGTCCACCATTGAAAGAATTGTTCAAAAGTTTGTTGTGCTCCAAACTGCTATACCAATTTTTAGTCTAGAGACTTTAAATTTGATACGGAGTATTTAAACGCATAGAACAAATTTAATTAGGTTTGATACCCAAATCAGCACCCATGATGTTAATCAATTTTTGTCATATTACTGGGTTACCTACAGCTGTTCAATGGAATAGCATTTACAACTTGTAAGAATGGTCCTACTAAAGGAATTATTCTAAAGTACTATTAGCTTAAGCCTCTTGATTTCTTGGGAGGAACATTGGGTTGCAACAATGCTCCCCCAACAGACTCTGTTCTAGCGGCGCATTCTCTGGGGTTGGGGAGTGTTATTTCAATTTATTTATAAATTGCTTTGAAAATAAAGTGTCGGAACTTTGCAATAATTAGGGGCCATTTCAATGTTTCATCAAATGATATAACAATTTTAAAATTGACTTTTTTGTGTGTGCATTTGAGGCATGTAGTGGTTCATGTGTGATGTTATTAAAATTTTAATTATAGAAAATTACTAAAAGAAACTAACCTGTTGGTCACTGGAATAAAAAAGAGTTAGCTACAGAAATTCCCACCAAATATGTAAGATTTAGATGTTTAGTTGGACTGCTCTGATTGGATATGAACATCCATATAAGGGCCTTCCGGGATTGGGTAGAGGACACCAAATTCTGTTATTGGCTTGTTTGTTTACAGCATGTATATTGTTTTTTTCCTGGATAATTATTACATCTACAAGACCAAGGTAATCCATTTACCTAGTGGCAACATACTATTGTTGCAATTAGATTTCAGAGTTTTTACCTATTGACCGGAATTCAGAATTTTCCCACATAGTTTTAATTTAATTTTTGCTATTTAAAGATATACAATGGTAAAAATTTGAAATGATTGACTTTTTTCTTTTTTTTTAAGGCCAGAAGGGAAGGACTACTCTTTACATCGGTTGATTTTAGGAACTCACACGTAAGTTATATTCTTGTCTCGTTGCACCCCACCTTTTTATTCAATGAACCCTGAATGCCTTGCTTGCCCACTAACCTACTAGGTAGACTAGGGTATCTGTTAATGGCTCTATGCAGTAGCAGGACCCTTCAGTTCTTGATGGTTTAATTAATTGGACTGATTGATTTGTTGGAAGCTTGCGGCATACATGTTGGTTTCTTTAGTTTTGGTTTGGCTATTTATTTATCTAGTTCTAATCAAACATTTTGTGGAACTATTAAGTGATACCCTTTGTTGGTTGAAAGACAATCTTCATGGGGATTATTGTTTACTTAGTGTTTGTGTGTGTGTGTCTTTATCTTAACCTTTTTTGTTGTTTCAAGTGGCTGCATTGTGCCATAACAGCTGTCACTTAAGATTCTAGATGTTTTCTGCTATTTTGTCAGCTATGCTAAATGTTGGCCTGTGTAGTAGATAGCAAATGACATTTTTTTTTTTTTTTGTTTACCTATTGCAGTACACACACACACACTATTTCTACGTACATGTATTTCAAATGCATTTGCTTTTTTCTACTATTTATACCTTTTGGAAAGGTATAATCCACCTATATTCGAAATGAATCTTAATGATTTTACATTGTCTTGCTGCAGTTCCATGTTTATACTTTCATTTCTAGAATTAAAATTCCTCAGTTATAGCAGACAAACTATAAAATGGAATTTTACAGGAATTTTTTTTTAATTTAAGACTGCTTGTTAAGTTTTAAATTCATTTCTATTAAAAAGAAAACACAACCTAATTTTAAGATCTTGTATATTTCAATCCCTCTTGTATACTTGTTATCACAATGCTTGCTAGCTAGCTCTCCTTCTCTCTCTTTTATATAAATTTGTTGAATCTGAAGTTATTTACAATGCTAAAACTATTAGCTTGATTTTATGTTCATGTTTTATACTTCCTAATTGTCTTTTATCAATCGTAAAATAACATTTTTCATGTAAAAACAATAAATATTAATTCTTTTTCTTGTGCTAAGATGAAAAGTAGCAAATTATTTTTTATTGGCTCTGACTGCTTTCAAATAGTATTGAAAAAACTGAAATAATGTAATTTGGTTTTTTAAACTTGTAAATAAATTCTATGAAATGAAATTAATTTTAAAAATTTAAACATTACTCTAAAATTTTCATTCTCTTTTTTTAGTACTTTAGAGTCGATTAATCCCTGTATAATAAATACAGAAAGATAAATTTGTCACCAATGTAATTAAAACACAGAATTGATAAAATGTCTTTTTGTGCGTTATTTTCTTATATAGATACTATTTATATACCTAAAAATGTTGTCATGAAAAATAACATCCAAAATTACATATATCAACTAAGGGCAGTAATTGAAGTAAAGTTTTAAAAAAGATATTATCTCCCTTTTTTCACCTCAACTGAAATAAATTGCTTATTTTAAAAAAATAATATTTAAATATTTCTAATTTCCAATCATTTAATATACTTAATAATAAAAATACTAAGTTTTTTTCCTCTCCCTCTCTCTCCTGCCACTCTCTTTCTCTCTCTCTCGTCTTATATATCTAGCTACTGATATCACAGAATACTTTCTGCCTGCACTATTTACTTTCAGCTGATCTCTTTCTTAAATTTCACACACACATATGCAGTTAAATCACTTTTTGCGTTTCTTTTGTAATTTACAAGTTCTTTATGGTTATTGCAACAAAATTATTTATTAAGATATTCCAAGGCTCGAGTTTTTCTCCTTCAACTTTCTCTTTATTTTAATCAGCTATTTTACTGTTCTATATTCTTGTATGAAAGAAACCTGCTTGCCAATGTTGTTCAAGTTATCTTAACATGTCTAAGAACTATTTTAACTGAAAGCAAAATGAAAAATATTTTATAACCTTTTTTTTTTTTCTCTCCTTCCCTGTCAAAATCTCAAATCCATTTCAAATGTTTTTACATTAGTTTAAACCCGTTTTCTCTCTTCCCTCCTCCCCCCCTTTTTTTAAAGGCATTTCTATAAATATTCTCCCTCGTTTTATATGAATATAAGTTTTTAATTTGCTTTTCATCTTGCATTGTTAGCTACAAAATGGATCAGCTATCAGTATCTCCTTTTAATTTATTTAAAATACCATAATTTCCTTGTCGTTCTCCTCTTTCTTCTATTGGTATTGCTACACCCTTTTCTATTCCAGCCTTTCTCCACTGAAAGAACAAAAGCACCCCTGTTGGAATCCCAAGCCTGGAGGACAAAACAAATCTGGGGAAGAGGGAATGATAATACTCTTGATATATTCATTATTCATTTCTAGTGATATTTGTTTTTAAAATTCAATTTATTTTTGTTGGAGTACAGGAAATGACTTAAACTATAATATAATTGTATATTTATTAAAACAAAAGCCACTTTTGCACCTGCAGTTATTTTGATTGATGGATTTAGGTTGTATGGGAGTTTTTAAACATTTCTGCTACTTGTTTTAATTACAACTTATTATGAATAATGTTTTTTTTTAAATTGTCTCGTACTATCTTAAATGACTTATCGACTATAAAGCTTTTAGTTGAATTATAAAACATAGTTGAAATTTTTAGTTTTCAAATTATTACCTTTATCTTTTTTATATTATTATATTACTTATTTTGGCTAATGTATCTTCTGATTCTCATATTAAATAAAGTAACTGAATCATTTATTTAATTTATATTGAAAAAATTATTCTTATTCCATTTAATCTGGTTCAAATATTAAGTTACATGAATTTAAGTCCAGGTTAAATCTTCATAAATTTCAAATGAAACTATAAGCTCAATGTCAAAATCATTAAGCCACAAAATAAGTTCATTTTTAAAACTTATAAGCATACTCTTTTTTTTTTTTTTATAACTAAGAATTTATATTATCGATTATGATGTGACCGACTGTAAAATTATTCTCTCTATTACATAAACTTATTTCAGAATGAAGTTAGATTTTGCATTAATTTTTTTCATATATACATATATAACTGGTCCATCTTCATAATACATCCACTTGTTAGTGCGAGTGTATTGAAAATAAGAATAAACTTATCAACCAAGATAATTTTTCAAAGTTTATTATCAAAAAAGGTTGAAATAGTAAGTATGTATACAAAATAGAGCTGGTGTAAGAGGGGAAGAAGAGAGTATAACAAAAATTTAACAGGGGAAAAAATACTCTTACTGAGTTATTCTGTTTTTGTTTTAAAAAGATATTTTTTAATCTTACAGGTTTGTATTGACTTTGGCTTTTTCTACATTTTGCCTAAATTGTTGGTTAATTACCATCTTTGATTGAGGGCTTTTTCTCTCTCTACTTTTCATTTCTCCCATTGATATTTGTCTGAACTGATAATATCAGTTCATGTTGGTTGCCTGCAGAAATTTAAAAAAAAATAGATTGCCACCATATTTTATTAAAAGTTGTTTTGATAATGTAATAAGTGATAAAAAGATTGCGCGTTTTTCTTAATCTATCATGTAATTGTTTTTTTTATATTGGTAATCTTTTATATGTTACCTGTACAAATAAGTTTTTACTGATCAAATACTTCTTTCCTTGTTCCAAGACTTCATTTTATGGTTTACATTTTTGGAATGTTTCGGTGGTTTTAGAATAAAGTTTTAATTTAATCCAAATTATGAATCTGTAGAATGTCAAATATTTTAAAGTTTGACCAAGATTCAAAATTGAAATGCAAAACTTTTATATTTGGTTCTTAATGACATCAAAGTAACCTTAAATGGCTGTTATTCAATCTTTATCTCTTTTGAACTATCATCATGGAATGAAACCATTTCAATTACTCATTTCAACTAAAAGACAATTGGATTTTATCTCTATGGGATTGATATAAAAGAGTTTTCAATTGAATAGATTTTACAAGAAAAAAATAATGAAAATGTAACTATTTGACATAAAAAAGAATAAATAATAAAAATGAATAAAATTGACATGAATTCAAGGAATGGTGGTAATGGCCATTTGAGGATTTTAAAGTGTAAATACCAGATTAGGATTCTTCCTTTTTTTGAAACTGAGGAATTAAGTTTACAAAGAGCTTGACATAAATTTTGGTTCTTGAATTTTTTATGAATATCTTTATGATAATAAAATTCAAAGATCCAAAATAAATAAATGAATTATTGAGATCGCAATATCAACATAACACAAACATTAAAACCTCAATGTTTAAAGCTCACAAATTCTATGTATTTGTCACTGAATTAGTTAAAACTTACTATAGACACAGATATTCTTTTATTGAAGTCATTTCTTTTCTCTTTCTCTGTTTGTAGTTTTATTAGAAAAGGGACAGAAGTCAAGTTTTACTCCACTCTTACATCAGTTAAAATAAAAATAGACATTTTTTTTTATTCCTTGTTTATTTACTGATTTAAAAAAATTTTAATATTGATCAAAATTAATAAATTTCATATATAATCAGACAGCATTTATGGACTTAAAGTTAATTTACTGCAGTACTTATTGATTGAACTGTTTTTGTTTTTTTATCTGTTGATGGCACTCAACTCTGTTGCTTTGATAAAATCTTGTTTAGTTCATCTCAATCATAAAATAAAAATAAAAACAATGTAAGTGTTATTCAAAAGTAAACAGTTTGTGTCGAATTTAAATTAGCGTTTGTTTTAAAAATTGAACTGGAAGATAATTCTGAAGTATTTTAAATCTGTTTAAAAATTTGGTGGCTAGATTTATCAAATAAATATAGCATTGTTTTGAATCATTGTGTATGGGTGTGTTTTGTTTTTTTTCCTAATGAATTGACTTTGACGAAATAAAAAGCAATTCTCTTATTTACTCCAACTCTTAATTAGTTAAAAAAAGAGAAAAAATATTTTTGAAAATTTTTTTTTTTTTTTTTTCCAAATGATTTTAAAAAATCCCATGACATTTTGTTTTCCCTTTTTTCTATTTTGTTAACTCCAGCTCCTCATCTCCCGATTCGAACAACTCTCGGATGTGAGCAGTTTCATTTCCTGCCTGGTTTTTACTGACACAATAACTCCAGCTCTTCTTCACTTGCATGCTTTATTATCATTATTTTTATTTATTATTATTATAGAGGTGGCTTTCAACTAATGAACCAACCAGTGACTCTGACTTCCTACATCTTCCTGTCCATGCTTTTTTTTCTCTCTCTCTCTCCAATTCAAAAAAGAAATCTTTTTCCTCATTTTTCTAAAGCCTCCAACTGCCTGCTTTGTAGGCTTTGTTTCATATTTATGTCTAGAAGATAGAAGTGGAAAAAATAACTTTCCCTAATCTCAGCCCAAATCCATCATTTGGTTACTTCCTTAATATACTCTTTACTTAAACTGGGTTTTAGAAATATCAAACTTGCGTTGTTGTTTTTTCTCTAATAGTTTAAAAGGTCAGCATTTCTCTATATCCATACATATCGTCATCCAAGGGTGTGGATATTGAGAATTACCCATCTCTATCAAGTTGTGATAATAATAATGTTAAACCTTATTGTTGGGGGGACTGGTTTTGACTTGACAGTTTATTATGTATAGACTTTCTTATATTTATTATTATATTATAATTATTACATTAAAGCTCTCTCTCTCTCTTTTTTTAGTATCTATATAAAGTGTTACTTTTGTATTATGAAGCTCATCTTTTTTTTTTATTATCCTAACTTTCCTTAAAAGTTCAATCCAAACAATTTTATTTTTGTAGGAGTTAATCACCAGATCAAGTGGTTATTTTTCTGACAGTTTCGGTCAATTTTTCTTATTGTATAAAAATATGTAATTATTTTAAACAAATACGGGACCCCCCCCCTTTTTTTTATCCTTTCTTTCT
Organism: Idiosepius hallami; assembly: GCA_034780655.1. Taxonomy (NCBI): domain Eukaryota; kingdom Metazoa; phylum Mollusca; class Cephalopoda; family Idiosepiidae; genus Idiosepius; species Idiosepius hallami. The sequence goes on from JAUZSX010000056.1 coordinate 853,567, forward strand.
CTCTCTCTCTCTCTCTCACTATTTTTTTTTTTTTTTTTTTTTTTTTTTTTTTTTTTTTTTTTTTTTTTTTTTTTTTTTCCTCACTTTCAAAATTATTTATTTTTTATAATCTAATAACTGTCAAAACCTAAACTAATAATTTTTCTAAATATTTTCATCTGCCTGGATTTTCTTTATTTCAGCAGCTGTAGGTGGCATACTGACAATCTGGACAGGTACTATGAATAGTCTTTTACTCTACTACAAACTTTTAATGTATGGCTTGTAGGCAGTTTTTGTAAATTACTTAAAAATATATATTTTTTCATTTGGCTCTTTCATAACATTTTTATAATTTAGTTTTTGTACTTTTTTTTTCTCTCTTTCTTTTTTTTATGTGAAATCCCCTAGCCAGCTCCCATTTTATTTTTTTAAGGATTCTTTTTCCCCCTTTTTTTTTCTTTTAAAATTTTTATTTCTTCTAAACATTTAATCATGGGAACTAAATTCTGTGTTGGACATTTTTACTAATTGATGATTTTCTGCTAAATTTGTTAGTTGACCATTTTGGACCAACTTGTTAATGGTTTTAAGTTGATATTAATCTGAATAAATCTTTCTAATCACACTTTTGTATTTTCTTGTCACAAAAAAAAAATCTTTAATTTTTCATTGTTTTTATTTTAAAAGATTGTTAAAACTAAAAACTGAATTAAAAAGAAAATCCTGAGATTTAATTTTAAGTTTATTTACACACTGATAGAAATCGTTAATCTCTATTTAGAAGTGTAGGTTTCAAGTTTCTCAACCTGCTGGCATTTTAATGGGGATCAGGCTGATTAATGTAGAACTACCAAACCTAGATAAAATAATTGGCTACTTGTTAAGTATGCAAAAGACTTTTTGATCTAATAATTAACCAATGAGACCGTACCTGTCCATATTATCAGGATGATGATTAGAAATTTTTTAAAATACCAATGTGGTAAAATAAAAACTTCTAAAAAAAAATTTTTTTATTTTTAATCTCTTTTTCTTTATTTTTTTTTTTTTTCTTACCTTTTTAAGCTGCAATAAATCAGTTGCGGTGGTTTTGGGCTTGCTTGTTTCTCTCTGTTCTGTCTTAAGGAGTTGCAGTCATTGGTAGCCACCTTTTTAGCCGGTTGCAGAAGCAGCGCCATTTATTTTATTTTATTTTTTTAATTTCTATCTATATATATATACTTGTCTTTGTGCATAACCTGTTGCCTGCTTTTTACTTCTGCACTTTTATATTAGCTTGTAGATATTTTAATTTCTCTTCTACCTTCCTTCCTCTCACTTCCTACCCGAACCTTTTACTTAACTAATAGAAGCCCAATTTTGCAACCTACTCCACTTTATCCTGGCTAACTAAAAAAATTTCCCTTATTACTACAACCTTTTGTATCGATATAATTTTCAAAATCTTATTGAGCAACAATAAAGCACATCGTTTCTTCATTAGATTTTATAAGTTACTGCAACTTGAATCAGCTACCACACAAGTATTGTAGTTTTGATTTTTACTTAACAACTATTAAAACAAACTGAAATAAAACTATATATAAACATAGTACATATTTTCTGAAGTGTTTAAAAATATGTTGTAAAAATTTATCAGATGAGTGTTTAATGATAGATAGTTTATACATAATAAATTGGTTAATTTCAGAAGTTATAAATTATGCATCCACTTAGACATTCCTAAATTTATAGAAACTTCTCTTACATGCTTATAGTAATAATAATATTAATTTTTTTAGCAAATAGTAAAAATAATAAAAGTTTTACCAATACTTCAAATTCTAAAAGTAGTTTCATAATGCTTTTTTCTCTCTCTCTCTCTCTCTTTCATGTTCTTTGTGAATAAAACATAGATAATTCTGGGCTAATAGTATTAAATAATGAAAATTGAATATGCTCTTTCTCTATATTTCAAATTATTGAAGCTATTTTTCCCAAGTTTGTAATAGTTGATTTTTTATTTAAAAAAAAAAAAAAAAGATACAATCAATTGTTTATCCATTAATCATCTAAAAACATTATTGGGCAGGTTTCTAATTTCTATTAAAGAATAAAAGGAAATTAATCTGAATGTAATTTAAACTTACCCCCCAAAAATAAGCTTTTTAAAAACAAAAACTATTCAAAAATAGGTATAAATAAATATAATTTTGAAGGGGCTTTTGTCTTACTGAGTTAGTTCCCTTTTTTTTTTTTTAATTTTTTTTTTTTTTTCTTCTTTTCTTTTCTTTTTTCTTTCTAATTTTTATCTTGTAATTTGCCTACGCCATATATTTTTTGTTAATCCATTTCTTTAAAATTCTGATTGCATGGGATTAATAATTTTTTATGTTGTTGATCTTTCTCTGTCTCTCTCTCTCTCCCCTGATTATTTTCATTTTATTCAATGTAAATGTTGTATTATTAATATTTCAATCCTATTCATAAACTCTTCAGTATTGTTTAGTTATTCTACATCATTTCTAAGAATTTTATACTTTGAAATTTCTGCTTGATTACATTTCCTTTTCTTTCCTCCTCTCTTGGATAACTTAAGAAAAAGTTACATTTCCCGTTAACCCAAATTTAATGTTCTCTTAATATTTTTTCTAACAAATTTTCATATTTTTATCAACTTGTTGAATATAGTCTTTTATCATAAAAAAATTTAATGTAAAAATTGTAATGAGTTTTTGTTTATAAAATTCTATCAGGGCTTTTTATATATATATATATTGTGCTAATCATGACTTTATCATAAGGCATTATTTTTGGTTTAAAGACTTATGGGTATGAGCGCTGAGATTAGAATTCCCCACAGAGGGTAAACTTGACCCAACCAATCACAGAGCACGAAGGAGATGCTTTACTCTATTTTAGAAAGCTAAAAACAACATATTTTGCAGACTGAATACCTGACTACTGGATTTA
>JAUZSX010000056.1:856600-871331 GCA_034780655.1 Idiosepius hallami
ATATTCTTGAAGAATATTTCCAGCATATTAAGAGAATATAAAGCATATTTTAAAAAGAATATTGTTACAGCCCTAGTAATAAATACACAATTTAATAAAACCTTATCCCAAAGATTTCAAAATATAATTGTTGAAGAATTCATAGTATTGATAAAATCCAATCTAAAAGGTATTATTATTTAATCCATGGTAATAAGAATTAAATTAGTCCAAAAGGGTTTTAGTAATCCAGATGTTTCCAAAAAGGTAAAATTGGTGCGTGCTTCTATGTCAAATATTAATTTTAAAATGGCCGGTTATTTTATCTTTCTAGGTGAAAAATATAACAGAATGAAACGCTTCATTCAAAATTCTTATTATTAATAACAAGCTTTCTGATTGGTCAATTTTATGGACTCGCCTACTATTTAGCTTTTCTGAATTTTCAATCTTGGCATACACTACTAAAGGAAGAAGAAGGAGAGAAAAAAAAGAGTATATAATAATTATGGTTAAGATTAGACTATAATACTTACCTAGTGTTTCATATGTTTGATAAGCCCTTGGCTGATAGATTCCCAGGAAAATAATATCCTGAATTACAGTGAAGGCTTTAAGTATTAAAAACTGAAAAATTACAGAGAAAAATAAAAGAAAATTAATTTACATAACTTTTACATATTTATCTTTTTTAAAAATGCTTTTTGTTAAAAGCATATTCTTAAAAAAAAAATAAAAAGAATATGCTTTTAACAGAAAACATATTCTTTAAAAAAATAATATTCCCAAGAAATAAAAGCATATTCTTTTTTAAAAACAATATTCCCTAGAAAAAAGCATATTCTTGAAGAATATTTCCAGCATATTAAGAGAATATAAAGCATATTTTAAAAAGAATATTGTCACAGCCCTACTAATAATATATTTGTGCAATCTATATACTTGTTGTTGTTTGTATGAGACCCTACATCCTGTTGCTCTTTTGAAAAAATATCATGTTTATATGTAGAGCACTTCAGGAAAAGGAACTGCAACACTTAATTTAAAAAAATGATAATTCAGACCACTCAAATTTGCATATGTATGCTACTGCCTTTTGATATAATAGGGTACTTTAACTACCTTAGAGAGAGTAAGAAATGTATTTAGTATAAGAAAACTTTAGAAATGAATTTAGTAGCAAATAGCATGAGAAATGAATATAAGTGTTAAAAATGAATTAGTATAAAAATCACTACTTGGTTTCCTTTATAATAGGTTCTCTTAATTACCTTAGTGGCAAGTTCCTGGTGCCTGAGCAAATTGAAGCAATTCTTCTTGTATTTTTATAATAAAAGAAAAAGAAACTAGATTTCTTTGTTCATTGATATTGTTGGAATCATTTAAGTCATAAATTGAAATAGACCAAACAGAAATAATGTTCCACATTGGATATTTAATGATGAATCTTTTGCTAAAACTGATCTGAAACAAATTTATTCACTAACAGGTTTTTAGTGCGAACTTACAAAATATATAAATATGTATGATATGCAAGCTTTTCAATAAAATCAATTTCTAAAATTGGTTTAGTTTTTGTTTGTGATAAACTGAAATAATGTTAATGTCTGTCATTTGGGGCTTCTTTTTTTTTATGAATACAAAAGTTTGACTTTGTTTCATAAATCCTGGCTGGGTTGTTACTAGTTGAAGATGTTCACTCAATATAGGTTTTCAAAAGTCATTTATCAAATTTAGTATATTTTGGTTGTTGCTAATTTTTTGCCAGAATGAAACAAACTCTATGTAAAAAAGAAATGAACAAAATGGGTCTCCATTTGGATCTTTTTGAAATAAATTTATTAAAACAGAATATTTTGGAAGATTGTGTTTTTTAACAGATTCATCTTTTATCAGATTTATTTTTTTTTTTTTATCAATTCTTCTAAACAATATTTTAAACTAAAATTCCTTTAATTCTTTATGAAAAATGATATTGAAATTTTGGTTAGAATTACTTATTTTTATAATGTAAACATTTTTTGCAACAAAATGAAATTAATAATTTTTTTTTTTTATTAAGTGAATCTATTTTGTGAAAATTCTAACGCTAACTTCTCAACATTGCTTAATATTTATATAAATATTAGTACAAATATTTATCCAATTCATCACATTCTCAGTCAAAAAAATATTGCTTATTCCTTTTTTTGTGATTTAGTCTTGTCGTTCTTGAAACCTTTTTTAAAGAACAAAAAAATCATAGAAAACAAAATAAATAAACAAACACATTGACATTGAAAAAAAGAAACTTCATTACAATAATATACACAAATGGAAAAAGTTAAAGACAGGACAAGGTCTACTGAGACCAAACTGTACAGTTTTGCTAAATGTTCAAGGCCACAATTGGTTGCAAATAACATCAGGAAAGGAGGAAATAATATTAAGAAATAATAAAACTGAAGCAATTAGAATCATTTACACTTTGGGATTGTTTGTTGCTCTCATTTAACACTGATTATAAATTTGTTTTTAGTTCAAAATGAAAAAAAGTGCATTTACAGAAATAAATCTACAGAAAATTGTAGATTATAAAACTTTTCAATAATGTCTTTGGATCTTTGATCAAATTTGTTAATATCTTTATACATATTCAGTCATTTATTAAGATTCTTTCTATCATATTTTTAAAAATATTAACCTGAAAAAAAAATGCCAGTATTAGATGGAATACATTTTGAAAATCACAAGAAATTACAACTAAAATGACAGTTAAAACTTCAATTTGACAAACCAAAAAAAAAGTTAGCAAATTCACCTAAAAATACTTAGTATTTACTTGAGTTTTTAAAAAGTAAATGATTTCTTAGGTGTACTGGCTATTTTCCTGAAAAGGAAATTTTCAAAAGAATCATGGAAGGAGTCTATTTTACCATATAATGAATGTAAAATCTGTTCTTTGTTTATCACAGGTAAGTATATATATATATCTATGCTTGTTATTTTCAATAATTAGGTGAATAAAAATCTATCATCAAAGTAAAATCTACCTTGTGGTTAAAATGATTCCTTTTTTTTAATACTGCTAATGGACACACATTTGTATGTATACATTAAATAGATTGGCAAGTTTTAATCTGAACTTATTTTGGAATTGAAGATTTCATTCCAGGGTTGTGCTGTGCAGTTAGATTTATTTTAAATGAAGAACAAGTTAACAAGTGGAAAAATGATATTCAACAAAAAAGAGAAATTTTAAAAGAGAATTTTCTCATTCTGTAAAATGAATAAGAAAACATATATTAACGTATTAGTATGAGAGTAATCTCATTCGGTAAAATGAATAAGAAGTTTTGTTAGAAATCTTCTGATGCTTTCAAAGGAAAATAATCCTAAAAAGGGTTGGATGGTACTGAAGGTGAAAAGGTAGATAAAGATAAGAACAAAAGTCTGGGGGCATCAATAATATTTATCTACATCTTTTTTGATAAAGAAATGTTAGCATTTATAGAAAAAAATGAATTCTTGTTTATTGTCTGAATTATAAGTATTTTTAAAATGTAGAATTTGTAGCGTTTTGTAGCCATTGTAAGTCAAAGTGAAAATAAGCTGGAATAAAGAGAAACTGAAATAAGGACAATCTGTATATTTATGATTGATGTATGAAAGATTGAAGAATATTGTGAATATTTTCAATGCCCTGCCCGACATGTAAATAGACAAACTATTTCATTTGTATAAATGCCATCTACAAAGAAATACCACAAACAGTGAAAAATAAAAAATTAATATCTTTTCAGCAAAAGGAGAACTTTTAATAAGTATAAAACTTTTAATAGTTTTGTTTTCATAATACACAAGAAGCAGCTTTTTTCCCTCTTGAATATTACAATTGATGAAATGTTGTTTGAATAAAACTCTAAAAGACAACAGTATATTCAGTTATCATTCTTTCCAATAAATCCTAAATCCATCAAATGAATCCTATTTTTTTAAATAATTTGAAATCCATACAAAATCTTTGTTTGAAATCAAAATAAACTGATTCTCAAATAAATATTGATATCTACACAAAAAATGGAATCCTAATTTAATAATAGAACAAATCTGTAAAAGCAGTGTTATTGGAATGAAGTAAAAAAAAAAGACCTTTTGTGTAAACAGAACAACTGCAGCAGCAAACCCTACAAGCATTTATTTTCCAAATTTAAACATTTGTACTTAATGAAGATCATGACTACTTATTGTATAAAGATCAAATCAGTTTTTCCCAGTTTAAGACCAAACAATAAATGGCTAGAACGGTAGAGATTAAATTTTGATTTGTTTGTTTTTATGTATGAAATAATCGCAATGGGCCTATTTACAGGCCTGCGCGAAGTGTCTGTAAGGACCAATACTGCATAGGAAAGTCCTTCAGACACCACTGAATGATAATAATATGTATGAAACTTGTTGAAGGATAGTGGATTCCTTTTTGCTTCAAAATCATTGGAAACAAATATTTCTTTAGCTACAAACAAGAAATTCTATTCATTAAAAAAAGTCCCTAAAAATTATTAGACTGTAGATAACCTCTTGAGTTGGGGCTTGAAATGATCTCTTGAGATGGGGGTTTTGTGCAGGACGCAGCTTGCCCATGTGGCGCTGCTGACCATCGCTCACCTGCTCACAGACTGCCCACTTAGTGTGCCTTGCCTTGATATGGACCTAAGGAATGCGATGGTTACCAGCCGTTTCTTCTCTCGCTAGAGCGGCATTGCATGATATGAATGAATTAGACTGTATGGAACTTACTTAAAACTGAGTGAACAAGATTATCAAACATTAAGGCCTTTTGTAATCAGTAACACAAATATAATTTTTATAAATGCCAGTTGTTGAGCAGATGTGTATTTGCAGCCAATGCTGACCTTAATTCAATTGTTGTTTATGAGGATGATTATTATTGGTAATTATGCATTATCCCTTTGGCACTTTGAGTGCTTTAAAAAGATAGAATGAAAATATTGAATTTGGTTCCACCAAAGGGAATTAAACACCATGATCAATAAGAAAATTTTGCGACATGTCTTCATGAAATGTTGCTATTACATAAACAGGTGTATGTTGATAAATTCTGCAGATATCTGGCTTTGCCATTTTTTTCCCAATTACTTTTTTTCTATAATAGAAAAGTTGCCCTTTACCTCCGATATCTGCAGAATTAGTCAACATAATCCTTTTTAGCAACATTTTGTGAAGTAACAAAATTTTCTTATTAATCATAGTGTTTAATCCCCCCTTCGTGGAATCAAATTCAACATTTCTATTTTATTTTTTATAACACCCAAAGTGCCAAAGGGATATTGAATTCATAAATACCTTATTTTTTATTTTTATTATCAGTGTTTTGTGATTATTATTCCCGCCTTCTTTGTTTACTACTACGGCTAGGTTCATATTCTTTATTGCTGGATCGTGATTCAACATGAGTTGAACGTTTCTGTCCACCGTGTTTGGCTTCTGTCAAGAATTTATCCAAACCGAACGGATCAGGATCTTCTTCAAACTGAACAGGTCCGTCACGTTTGCGGGATTTGTCTGTGCCAGCAAAGCCCTTCTCGGCTTCAAATCTTTTTGTCTTCATGATTGTCTCAAGATCATCACCGTACATGTCCTTATCAGCATTTTTGCTGGGTCGGTATATGGAATCGGCAATTGTGCGATCTTGACGCCAGGGTTTATCGTAGACGTTATAAACCTCATCGTCCCCAAAACCGCTGTCCATGCCTTTGGTTCGGTTGAACAACCTCTGGTCGAATTGGGCCTCCTGAGAGTTGGCCACACCTGTATTGGGCAGGTTGAGGGCTATTACTTCGCTGACATCTCTTTCTCTCTCGTGTTGAAGTCTGGATCTTTTATTTGGTGCTGCCCGGGCAAGGTTTTTATCGCGTTGTCGGTCTTTCGACCGGTCCTTACGCAGTTCGTCCCTTTCGGCCACATCTTCGTCTTTTTCTTCGCGCCGGATGCCAACCCGTTCTTCGCGGGCTTTCTGGGCTAACAATCTCAGGTTACCTTCTTTTTTCTCCTTCTCTTTTTGGGCCATCTTTTTCTCGATCTGGGCCCTCATTTCTACGGCTTCTCTTGCTTTTCTATCGGCAATATACAAAGCTTCTGCAAGTTTAGCAAAGTTCTCATTGATATGGACCCCTTGAAGTCCGCGCCCGTCGGCGGCCAAACGTTTATCTAAGGGAATCGTGTATCCCTTTGCATTTTTCCAGTTTGATATACACGGTGGGATTTTCCATTCCTGTTGTTCCTTAACCGTAACTTTTCTATTTGGAGAATGCAAAACAGGAGCCGGAGGGGAAGGTGGACCTCGCGGTATTTTTTTGTTTACCTTAAATCTTGCTGGCTCCATGGGATCTTTTTGCACATCTACCATCCGAATAATCCTTTGCTTTGCGCCGGAATTATAAGATACTCCTTGTTGAGATGGTGTATATCGGATATATTGCGCCGGAGCAAGTTTATCCGCATGTCTGACAGGCATTGCTGCCGACATTTTACTGGAAACAATTTTTTCCAGAGCTTGACGAGTTTTGTCCGTAGTTTCTTTAATTTTTTCTTCGTTAGGTCGTTCCAATTCCGGGTCATCATCATCGAGTATTTTTGGTACAAGATCCTGAAATTTGGAGTGTACGACTTTATCTTTCCCGTGTCCCTGTCTGGCGATTGCATCGTATTTGATTTTACCCTGTGAATCTAGCTGGACGGCTAGGGAGTTCGAATTGGACTTTTTAAGTCCCATAGATAAAGGATATTGGGCAACATGAACCTCTGGAAAAGCCCCACCGTCCCCAAAATCTTCTTGTGTACGAGGAACCCAACCTTTTCGATGTCCGTACGGAGGAGCTGAACGGACGCTTTTTACCACAACTTGCTGCATATAATGTCTTTGCCGTTCTTCTTCTTCATCTTCCCGATCGTAGACACGCTGTGGCTGAGGTAAAAACTGTGTTAATCCAGCCATTATTCCCAAACACAAACTTTTTAATAAACAAAATCCGCCACAAAAATATTTGTTGTTCAAAATGGAGATTTACCTTGTCACGTTGAAATCTCGCAAAATCTCGCGAAATACTGAAACTGGGAACAATTTCTTTGTCAGTTTCGTAAGTGTATAAAACATAACAGAATATTTTTTTTATAAAATAAATTAACAATTTATGTTTTAAAAACTAAAAAAATATTTTATTCGTTTAGATATTTTTTAAAATTTTAGTTTTATCTTTTTGTTTACATTTTCAATCCGAATCTAAAAGTAAACAATATGGCGGCTGCGTTGTTGTCGTTGGTATGGCGATATTATATTTATTTTTAATTCTTTCTCTTTGAAATTCACGAAAATCTATCTTATAAAAATCTATGATTTTTTTAAAAAAGATACCAACCATTTGATGCTTATTGTGAACGGGGTTGTTATATTGTGTCCGTAAGAGTTTTTATTCCTCCCCTGTCTCGCCTTTTCTTACTGTTTTAACGGCCGTTGTTAGGGTAACTATGCCCTAAACAACAAAAACAATAACACGATGATGATGGCCTTTTTCTGGGTCTCCTCTTTATTTCAACAGCCACAAGCTTTTAGTTCCGTTATTTCTCCAGTTTTCGTGGCTTGTCTACAACCATATGGTCAAAGTTTGATACAAAATCATATTCAAACGGACATTGCTGCTTCTTTATAGTCAGTCATTCATTTTCGTCACTTTATTCTCTCAAATTTTGGTAAGATTTTTTCCGTTGTTGTTGAAAAACTATTTATTTACATTGCTTGGAAATATTTTAAGCCAAAAATTTATATATATTTTTAATTACTTTATATATATATATTTTATAGAATTTATTATAAGTGAAAAATAACCAATTACTTTTAATTTGTATCACAAAAAAAAATCTATATTATTATTATTACAAAACATCTATAGGTATTTTAGAAATGTAAATAAATGAATTCATTCAAATTATTTATTGTTATTTCACAAAGAACGTTGTAAATATAACAATAGAGGAGAATACAAGTCCATGTAATTCACATAAAAACCTGGTCTAAAAACTGACAAGAATGAGCAATAAAAAAACACGAACAATAAAGATGAGAATGAAATCAGAATTGAAAACAAATGTAAATAAACTCTCATAGAAAATAAATCTTTTAGATTAATCTTTAACAGCGTTAACTCTGTTTTCTATAAAGGATGAAAAAGATATCTTTTAATAAAGAAAAAAAAAAAACAAGTTATTTTTATCGCTAAAGTTTTTGTGATACTTTCTTTAACTTTAACTTTTAAGTTTTTTTGGGAAAAAATATTTTTAAAATATACAAAAGAAAAACTAAAAAAAAAGTTAATAATTTTTATTGCAATTGTTTTGTTTTTTAGTTTCAGAAGAACAAAATCTAAAATTTTCACTTTGTTCAAAAAAGCGCGTGAAAAAGTAAAACTTTTTAAAATAGTTGTATTCTTTATAAGGTTAAAACTTTTCTTTTTACTTTTTTTTTTATATAAAACTTAAAACTTGTGGTTGGTGTCATTGTATTTTTAGCAACAAATAATTAAAAAAGAATAAAGAAAACAGACAGTAAGATTTATTTTAACCCTATCTAAATTCCTAAAATTAGAAATTATTTTTTCAAATCAAAATTCACGTGGTTTCACTGGTTTTTAAAACATGGAAAAAAGCTTAGGACAATGAAAAAAATATTTTTATAAGATTCTAAATTTTAAAATAGTTTTTTAAAAATAAAATGGAACTTTATAATTTTAGTTTTAAAATTAATTCACAAAAAAAAAACTTTTAAAAAGACATAAGATTATTTTCTTTACACAAAAATTTAACTCTTTGAACCCTAGCTTAGTTAGTAGTCTAGTCACTCAGAGCCGTTAGAGGACCCAGAGACTACACGACACGACCCTTTAGGATACAATTTTTAAAAAAATTTGATTTAAGGTTTAACCAGATCGATTAAATCTTCGAAACAACAAATGTTGTTTGTTAACCAAAGAATAAAAAGTCAACCAGTCTCCCTCAGTAGTCCATATTTCAAAAAAAAATTTTGAAAAATCAAACGTTTTTCTTGAAGCATGATGACGCAAAAAATGAAAATAAAATATTGATTTATTATTCAATATTAATTTTAATTGATTATCAATTGTAGTTTTCAATACTTTGCTAGAATGAATTGATTGCACTCTCTCGTGAGTAAAAGAAGATTATTAAATTCTAATTGATATTTTCCACAAAATTTCTTTTTTTTTTTTTAGAATTTTTTGTCATTTAAATTTTATTATTTGTAAATTTTAGGAAAAAAACTTAGCCTTTTGTAAACTAAAACTTAAATGTTTTTTCCATAATTTAAATTCTGGACAAGTTTAGAATGTTGAATTTATATTATTTAAAAAATTCATTGGTCATTACCGGGATCGGAGTAATTTCATCACTTAACATTTATTCACTCGACAGTTAATCACGGACATCTTATCACTAGACATTTAATCACGTTAATTTTTGATGATGAGGACACATTTTCGCACAAATACAGAAACATTTATCCACGTTCTCAAAATAAAAAAGAAGGATAAGATCGTAAAAAATAGTGACTATTTTTTACGAGATTAAAATCTTAATTACATAATTAACATTATTACATTAATAAATGTTTTAGGAACCGTTATTGTGGAACCAAAGTTTTAATTTTTTAATAAGAGATTGTTTAATTAATCGAATTAATTCGCAATTCTTTTTTTTTACGTTTTAGTTTAATATATTTACAGTTTGAAATCAAACGTGTTTAAAACTGATGAAATGTGGAGTAATAAATGCAGAAGAGGAACAAATTTTCGGGTTGTTAAAAAAATGGAATGGAAATTCTTTATGTCGTGCCAAATATTTATGCCATACACAAAATGAAACAGATATCATGAAGTGTGTTTGGAATTGATAGAAATCATACAGAATGGATTACTTCAATTACTAATTTAAGCTTTAATTTAATTTAATTTAAGATTTGAATTATTACCAATAAATGGTTCTGATTCTTAGCAATATTAGAATCTAATTCTGAATTTATTTATTTCATCTCTTAAAAACTTTTGATTGGTTTAGATATTGTTGGCAAGCGTATGTCATTACTAACAATGCTAGAGTTTGAACTATGACATCTAATACCAACGATGGCCCACTAGGCCCGGACACCATGTGGCTAGTGCTGCCAGTGATGTGTCTCCCGCGTATGCTGCACCTCCCTTAAAAGTGGCGGCATCTCACATCCGATCACACCAGACAACAATGGTGCGGATGACAAGCAGAGCGTTCGGATCTCCGCTAGGACTGTTAAGTGCTTCTCTCGCCTGAACTCTCCCTGCATCAGAGGAAAGGACATGCCAGTACATTTGAGAGAGAGAGAAAAGGTGCAGGGGCTGCTACAAAAGAAATCCATGATAATCACAAGTGCCTTTATGGATCCCCACTTCATTTGGCTGCATATATAAATACATATATGCACACCTTGCTAGTTGGCTGTTGACCACCAAAGAGGGGTTCATCCACACATTGGTTTTAATCCTTCAAAGAGACTAGCCACCCTCCTCACCAATCAAAGCTGGTGGGGGAACCAGTTTAGTCGCCAGTGGCCCGACCATGTGGTAGGTACCAGTGGATTACATGGTACCAGTAGCATATGACCTGACAACAGGTTTTAATAAAATCTAGTGAATATCTTTCTATTTTTTTTTTCTTAGAAATTACAATTTATGGGGGTTTTTTTTCTTGACATTTAAAAAATTTATTTTATTTTTAAACATAAATAATTATAAAAAATACTTCTAAAGTTTTTTTTTTTTTTTAAGAAATGTGATCAGTACAACTTTTCAAAAACTTCGAATATTAAATGCAATTTCATTAAATTTGAATGTTGTTATATTTAATGGGCAGCAAAGTTGGAACATTGGTAAAAGCTCGGGCTCTGGAATCGTAGTAAACAAATTCAAATCCCAGTCAAAACTATTGCATTCACCTTAAAAATGGCCTCGTGTCAAACTTGGTTGGTGCTGCTCACCAAGTAAATATATTATTGTTTTAGTTAATACATGCATATTTTACAAAACATGTCTTTACAAAATAGAATTTTTTTTAATTCAGTTTTATTGCGAACCATTTAAAATAGAACTTTTAAAAATAGAACTTTATAAAGAAAATTCTAGGTTAATTTGGTTTTTTAAAGATTTTATACAAAAGTATGAATAAAATCAAAAATTTCAAATAACTTAATTTAATTCTAATCCTTCATCTAGACAATGCCTGGTGACCCTACTAGTTTTATTATAAAATAATATTTTTCTAATACTACACACCATGAAATTGGTCTTTTGTTTCTCCCTTGTATCTATTTGTGTGTATTTTAGAAATGAAGCCTAAGAGTTAAATCAAGCTGATTTAAGTTTCTAAAAAAAGAATTCACTTTGGATTGACAAGAGAAATTTAAATCTTCTTTGAAACTTGCTGTCAAGAAGATTTACTTTGTCAGGTTAATATTGATTACAATCCAATCAATTAAGATGTCAGAATAGCTGTTGTTGTTGTTGTTTCTCAAGGGTTATTATTATTATTGTTGTTGTTATTAGAAATGTTGGACTAGTTTTTATTTCATTAATAACCTGTAGCTTTCCAAGAGTTTTAGTGACAACAAGTCTCCTTAAGATTTCACTAACAATTATATCATCATAACAATCCAAAAGATACATTAAAAGCCATCATGACATGTTTATTGACTGGTTTATAGTAAGTAGCATTTTGACCTTTTACATTGCTTTACTCACCAATCCATTTTAGTTGAAGATTGGTTTGGTTTGTTTTCATTAGTATTATATCAACTTTTATAGTTATTTACTCATAGAAAAGTTTTAATTTTGTTTTGTTTATCTTGTTTTATTGCATATCAACCCTTATTATCCTTTAAAAGTCCAACGAAATGAATAAAGAATATAAAAAATAACAAGATATTTCAAATATCTATTGATATTTTTGTTCACTTACCAAGAGTAAAAATAGACTTGATTCCATTGATGTATTTATTAAAAGATTAGAAGTCTTGCAATTCCAATGTGTTAGACTCATTATTATTAGCCCTGATATGAATGAAGTAGATCCAAAGATATTAATCCTGGTAAAAATTAAATAAGTCCAAAGATATTAGTTTTGGTATTAATCCAAGATGGCAGTCACTCGAAGAATTTTGTTGAATAAAAATCCACGTGTGTTCCAATTCAGCTTCTTCTACATTTGAATTAATGGCACCTTATTTAAAATCATATGATGGTAGCATTAAGCTTTCTGATTGGTCAATAAAAGTACTATTCCACTATTTAAGTCCTTTCTCAAACATGGACGAACATACACTAAGGAAGAAGAAAGAAAGGAGGGGGGAAAACTGTCTCAACAGACCAAAATTAATTCAACACAATGAATATTTTTTTCTATTAAAAAACAGCAATGTATTTCAAAAAGCTATTGTTAGTCTGGTTAAAAAGGCTCAATTTCCAAGATGTTTGTAGTAGAAGACAAAAACTCTTGTAATTCCAATGAATAATGATATTTATAAAAAAAATGAAGTGTTCCCAATAGCTTTTACTTTTCAACCAATTACTTGCCAACCAATTAAAAAGATCACTTGATGTGTGTATCAAAAGATAAAAACACTTGCAGTTCCATTATATAATGATATAAAAAACAGCAAAGCATTCCAAATAGTGATTGCTGCTATTGTTCTCTTAGTATAAAGTTAGGAACAGAACCTACTTACATTAGAATGGACATTGCACAACTACACTTTGCCTTTATTTTTCAGAATCTTTGAGTTGAGGTATGAACAATTTTATTGATATTGTTCAGACGCATCTTTTTTTTTTTTTATTATTTTCATGTTATAAAGTTATTCATATTATTTTTAACTTCTTTTTTTTTTTTTTTAAATCTAGACTTGATTTTATTTTCAATGAATGATTTTTTGTTTTTGTGTCAGGAGGCTTTTCTTTAAGGCCTCTTCCACTTTGCATGTTGAGTAAATACTTGAATAAAATGTAAGGCTTCAACAATGCATATTTTATTTCATTATCAATCATGGTTTGATGAAGTCTTATATCTTACTCAACTTTTTATGCATTAAATAACACCACACAAATTACATATTACTACAAAGTTAGGCCCAAGGCCCTTTTTACAAGCCCATTATATCCCTGGGCTTTTGTAATCAGTGTTGCCCTTCACCTAGATAAGTTACTCTCTTGAGTTAACAATCCTCATCTGACCGAGGCAACTTAAGGTAAATGCAATGTTTTATACTGGGATTTGAACTCATGTAATTCCACTTTTACCAATGCTTAACCTTATATCAATATATATATATATATATATATATATATATATATATATATTTTGAAAAGATTTTATAAGACAATATAATGCATTGACGACATTGGTCAAACCAAAAGGTTGCTTTTGACTCTCTTACTATCTTAACCTTTTCAAACCTAAGGGGCCGATATATCGGCCTTAGTAACCAAAAGCATAAAAAGACACACTGACATGTTGACCCTAATATGGTCCTATAACAGAACGGGTTTGAATGACTACTTGGTAATATTACTAAGTCAGGGTCTGAAAGTGGAAGTTGAATATTTGTCGTGTGTGCGTCTTTTTTTGCCTGAAGTCACCAGGACCGATATATCAGTTCTTTAGGGTGTAAAGTGTTAAGCTGTCTTGTGTTCTGTCTGTTTTCACTTTCTTTCGTGCTCCCTTGATCCCTTGGTCTGTCAATGCGACCCATAGCTATTGCATTCTATTGTTTCTTTCTTTATTTCATAGTCTTTTTTTTCCTCTCCTTTCTTTCTTCATTTATGTGCTTGATATTCTTCTTTTTTCTTTTTTTTTTTAAACACTTAGTGTTGTAAATAGAGAGGAAAAGGAAAATGACGAATCATAAAACATGCCCGAGGCCCTGGTGACCTAAGGCAAAAGAAGACACCCACACACCGATTATTTCAATTATTTTGGCCTTATCATTTGGACTCTGATTTATCAAAATGACCAAGTAGTCACTCAGAGCCATTTTATCAAAAGGCCATATTAGGGTCAAAATGTTGGTGTGTCTTTTATGCCTTAGGTTACTGTTGTGAGGGCTTAGACCCCTTCTACTCTAACTACATAGACTCGCCCAACAGGCATATAAGCAGAGCCACGCTAGCATGCTCGTTAGAAGGCATAGACAAAGCTACTTGGAGGTTCGGGCATGACGCCCTGTTAATGACTATACTAACCATTTCTCTGACCACTAACAAAACCTGTTATAAACTCTCTTAAGCTATCAACCTGCCTTTGTTCCTTCTTTCACCCCCACTCGGCACCATAACAACTGGCGACGAGGATGAGAGAGCCACAACAGTTATTTAGACCGATCTACTAAAAAGGTTAAGAAAAAAAGTTCTCTTATGGGATTTCCTTTATTCCAGACACCACTTGTAATGATGTTCTCCTGATGATCCAGGTGATGAAACCCGGGTAGAAAGCTTTTTTTTTTTAAATAATTAAATAGATATTATATCTACTTCGTGAGCACCAACCCAAGTTGGGTACAAGGCCATTTTTACGTGCTCTTACCTGGGCTTTTTACATTTGGTGTTACCCTTCACCTAGATAAGGATATTATATTTACTTGGTGAGCACCAACCCAAGTTTG
>JAUZSX010000056.1:888776-901636 GCA_034780655.1 Idiosepius hallami
TTTATTTAAATATTACGTTTTTTCAGTTTGTTGTTTATTTTTTGAGGGAGAAATTCATTTATTAATTAAGTTATGTAATTTTGAACTTAAAAATGGTATTAAAAGACACTAATTTTTACTTCTATTCTTAAATTAACCTAAATAACAGAGAATTAACTTAAAAAGGTGTGTTATGGGCCTTTAAAAGCATATTTTATTATATATATATATTTTTTAATCTACCAATACCGGTCTACCAAATACCGCTACCGTCGGTAGATTTCTGAAAATCTACCAATCTACCGATTGGACCCGGCTCACTACCGATCTACCGATACCGGTGGGAGATTTTTTTCTACAGAGTCCCAGCTCTGATAAATATAGATATATTATAAATATAATAATTTATTATTCGCCAAATAAATTTTTCTCTTAAAAAAATTAAATTAGTCCTAACTAAATCTGCTGAATATTTTCATGATTAAATAATTTGAATATATTTTTGAATTCTCAATATTATGAAGAAATATATTAGATAGCAATTTCATGTTTTTCTAATCAATGCAATATAAACATTTACTGCTGTTGAAATGAAATTCTCATAGTATTTCATTCAGTTTTATAATCTGGATGTAAATCCTGAATTAGTCACACTATGCATAAATAGATAAAATTTAAATCATTTTGAATAAAATTTTGTTCTTAAAAACAAAATAATAGAACTAATATTAAGAAGAATTATCATTCAAATTATGAAAGCTTAAAACTCGAGAACCAAAATAAAAAACATATGCTACTATTCTGCAAAGAACTTTTCTGTAAGTTGATTTTCAAACTAAATTTGTTGATTTTTTTTTTAGGAGTTTTAAATCTATAATAGTTAGTATTTTTTTAATTGCATAAGTTTCACTAAAAATGATATCAAGGTAAATGTGGTTTAAACTTTGGATTTAAATTAGGAGGAGCACTGAAAAAAAATTCAATTGAGATTTTTCAGGTTTATTTAATATTTTTTTTCTTTTAAGTTTTCTCCAAGTGATATTCAAATTAAAATCACGAAAAAAAAAAGACAAACCTATAAGCATAAAATAAAATACTGCAGTAAAATTGAATGTTATAATAAAATAAGGCAGGCAGTCAAATCATTTTTGCATAACAATATAAAAGCACAATAACCACAACAAAGATGCTGTTGCTATGGATACGTCAGCTTAGGCTTAATTAGCAGCAGTGGTAGCAGCAACCATAATTTGAAGTAGTAGTATTAATGATGATGATAATAGAAGTGATGATGATGATGGTGGTGGTAAAAAGTTTACATGTCAACTGTACCTTAACAAGTAGTGCAAAAGTAATAACAGAAACTAGAGCAAAAAATATTCCAATAAATATCATGATGAGTCCAACTGCCATGTTGGTTGAGACAGTTCCAATGCCTCCTATGATGCCACTGGAAATACAAACAATAATGATCAATCATGTTTTTACACTGAAAAGAAAAATAATGCAGAAGAGCAGATTAAAGATCCAAGGGATACTTAGTAAAGTAGAAGCTTAGAATACAACTACTCTTTCCTAGATTGAGCCTACGTTCAGTGTTTTGTGACAAGTTTTTATCTCAGTGGTTTTCAAAGTGGACGGTACTCCCCCCTGGGACGATAAGAACTTTCAGAGGGGAATGCTGGTGAGTAAGTCGTTGGATTAGGGGGCGTTAAAACTGTGATGGTGGCCTAAAACTGATTACATAAAATGTTCAATTGGTGTTGGTAGACAGACTGGAAAAATAGGATGATTTAATAAAAGCATTCTACAGTCGATGCAACTAGATGTACATGATTGTATACTTCCACTATATATTATCCTAGATGTTCCATTGTTATGGCATCCATTGTAATAGGAAGGCGCTGGTATTTTCGTCCAGCGGTGAAGGGGTTGGGTTACGGTTAGTTTGGGAACCACTGGTCTAGTAGATAGGAATTTAGGCTATGTATAGCTAGTGAGATTGAATTTAGGAAATATATATAATGAATAAATATAATAAAAAACAATAAAATAATTTAGAGATGATATAGAATAGATTATGCCCTGACACTTAAAAGAGGCATAGAGCAGAAATTGTTTTTTTCAAATTCCTATTAATCTTTCTCTCACTCAAATGCTAGCTAAATAAACAGCTTTTTTTTACCCCCACTCATTTTTCTTTGTTTACAGTGTCTAGTTGCCCAAATGTACAAAGTATTGATCTAGCACTATGCGGATTAATTCTGGTCATAGTATGGGAATGATTGTTTTCATTTTAATCAACAAGCAAATTATTAATTTTATAAACTTTTTCTTTTCTTTTCATAGTAAACAAAACATCTTTCGGTTATATTTTAAATCTATTTAGATTCCAAATAAGTTTTAGAAACTAGTGATGAAATTTCAAATTCTTGTTTGGCAGAAGAGGGTGACTACTAATTGTATTATTTTTTTTTAAATCTAAAGAAACTGAATTTTTAGGCTTCAATTAATTTTTGGCAAACCTTTGCCATATTGAAGCAATTTTTTTTTTCTTTTCTTTATTTAACCAAGTTTCTTTATCAAATAAAATTAGTAGATTTAGGGTACTTAATCACTTCCTATAACAATACTACTTAACTGTATTTTCTCCTAAGAAAACTTACTGTGTCACAGGAGGTAATTGTCAAAAATAATTTGTCCCTTTAATGAATTATGTTCTCTGTTGGTTATAGAAACACAAGATGTTAATGACAATATTATAAATATATATATATATATATATAAGATTAGTAATGTTAATGCAGTCCTAATAAAAATCTTACTGTAAATTTTATTTTTTTGTTAATCAGATATTTAAATACATCTACTTAAGTTATTTTTAAAGGTTTTGAACTTTACCTTCATTTGGATTTTAATATTGTTATATATTCACAACATTACAGTCATTTTCAGATTAGTGCAAACTTTAGAGTTTGTAGTTAGGATGAAGTTAGGAAAGCTTCCAAAAGGCTGAAAGTCATTTTAGTCAAAAGGATATGAATATAAAATATAGATGGAGAAACATCTAAATAAAATTTATAATCATTAACAGATTTGTTTGAAAGTTTTCAGATAATACTTAATACATAATATATTAATTAAAAATTATGGAGGAAGTTTATGCTTTTTAAAAATAATAATTAAAGCATTGTTAATAAAATGGCTTGACCAAATGATAACAGATCAGAATTATGAAGTTTTAGTAATAGTCCATGAGTAACCATACTAATAAAATAAAAACAAAAACAAATAATAATCTACTTTGATTATTTTAGTTGTATTGACTTGGTTTTTAAGTGTTAGAATACAAATGAATAGCAACATCTTTACTCAGAAAGTATCAAGAATTAAACATATATTAATGAAACACAGGCATATACGAAAAAAAAAAAAAAAGCACTTATCTTGGAGGAAAAAATATATATATTTTTTTTTTTTAATTTTAAATCAAGACAAAAGATTTCTGTGCAATTCTTGAAAAATAATACTTAATACAGTAAAAAAAAAAATTCTTGGATCCCTTAAAATCAAAATTATTAAAAAAAAAAAAACAAAAAAAAAAAAAGAATTTTTTTAATAAAATAAAACAAATGAAAAATAAAATAAATAGAAAACAAAACAAGTGTTAATTTTAAGTTTATAATTAACTCATTTAACAATCAAAAAGTCCTCAAAACTTGTAGGAAAAGAATAAAACTTTATCCAAAGAGAAAAAAAAAGTTGAATTAATAGCTTTAATGATTGCACCATAATTAGAAGTATTATCTCTGTAACAAATCAGTTTAGGAGTAATGAACTTCCTTGAAAAAAATACATAACATGATTAAAAGCATTAAAAGGATAAAATAATGTGGAAAACAAATTTTTACCATAAGAAAAGTGGTTATTGCATTTAACAAATAAAACAAATCACTCCAAATAAACCTATGTATGAAGAGTAACTAAAAACTAGAACTTTAGATTTTTTTTAAATGTAAGATTTTATAGAAGACTTGACAATCTTACATCTTATCACTCTTTCATATATATATATATAAGTGATATTCTTTGAGGAAGGGTCTCTTCCAAAATATTTTGCCAGAGACTTGAAATTTGATATATGGAATATTCGGGACTACTGGAACAATTTAGAATTGGTTTTGGCTTTAAAAAAATAGTTTTCTTTGAAATGAAAAACTCATACGTAATTCAAAAAACAAGTATCAAAAGGAGCACAAAAGCAACCTGTGAGCAAGGCTATCAATAGATCAAGTAATAAAATGAAATATTTTCAATTAAAAAAAGGGTACTATGATATTTAAAGATACAGAATTAGTCTCTAGTAGCTCTCAAATCCCTACTATATGGATAAGTAGGTCTTTCAAAACAATGTGTAATCTCAGTTATTTTACATTTATTACTATTCTAAGAAGAAAAAAAAGTTTTATTTTCAAAACACCTAAATAAAAATGAAGTTAAATTAAAAAAAAATTTAAAGGATGAAAAAAAAAGGGTAATATACAAAATTCTATCATGCTGCTTGATACTATTTTAAGTCACTGGAACTCTTTTAATCACTGAAGAACCAATACAAAAAACTCAATTTTTTGATTATCAGATAAAATAGGAAATGATAATAATTTTAGATGCAAACTGAACTGAACAATAAGGAATAATATCGATTGAAGTGCCAATTCTTCTTTCAATAGAGTTTAGGAAATATTGTAAAAATCCTCATTGGTAATAAAGAATATTCAGGTTTCTAATAGAATCAACATTAAAAGACCAATGAAGAAAAAAAAGGGCAAACTCAACAAGAATGCAAAGATGCAAAACAGTTCAAAGGGTTAGTATAAAATTATTTTGTGTTGTTAATAATCAAACAATCATTCACAAGTCAAATGGTAACCTTGCTTTAAGTTGGGGATGGTATCAGATTTGTAAAAGGTGCACCTTACATTTAAAAAAGAAATCAACATTCCAATCATGTGAAAAAATTGAATGGTTAAAATAAACTAGAGACAAATTATTACATGTATTTAGTTAATTGCATTAGCTTTATCTTCATTATAGAAAGTAAAGTTATGAAAATATATAGTGAAATTAGAATAAGAGATGCATAGACTAGCAATTGCATTTTCTAAATCAGCCAAGTAAAGAATTACAAGCACAATACAACCCAATATCACTTAATGAATTTGATCAAATCCTTAATTATTGCTAATGGATAGACATTGATTTAATGTCAATGAAAAGATTTATCATAACAGAGTTTGAAATATACCAAGTATTGTGATACCTGGTTTATAGGTTTGTAGTTTCACAGCAAGTCTGAAGTCATCCAGCATATCACAATTTTCAATAAATTCAATTTCAAAAAAAGTCAAATTTCATATAGTCAATTAAGATGTTAAGAAAAGTACAAGTTTAAATTTGACAGTTTTATTGAATTTTATGTATTCTAAAAACCTGCTGTTTGAAGATATAGAAAAAATACTGTAGAAAGAAATCACATGACAATTATCTGATATTAATTGACCATGAAATTTTGCATTTACACTCTAGACAATAAATGCAGAATAAATACCATAAGTCTTTAAAACCACACTTAATTTTATAAAAGCTTATTTTTCAGATTAGACATTCATAAGATGCCATCATAAGAGGAAGAGAAAAGGAAAAAAAATTGTCATGTTTAACAAAGTTTGATAAATATCAGTTGATAAAACTGAGTGGTAATGATAAAGTGTTAAATCTTCATTACTAAATAAAATAAGAATAAAGCAATTCTATGCTTGGTGCAATTAGTTTTAAGCCAGGAACAAAAAAGAAAGAAAAAAGTTAATAACATAAAAAGAAATGTGTATATTGCAGAATTATGTTAAAACATTCAAATGCATACAATTCAAGTAAAATAACAGATGATTAATGAGTAAACATGTTTAACAAAACATTTTATCCAGTTTTCATCAACATGTTTGTGCTGAGCATCAATTTTATTGTGGGCTTTTGTCTTCATCTTGGTAGTTTCTCACTCTGTAGTTGGCCGAAATGTATTGAGAAAACATCAAAAAACTACTAAAATGAGGACAAACATTTGCAATAAAATTGATATTCAGATTTTGAAGTTTCACCTCTAAATAAATAAGTTAGTGTTGGTTCAGGCTTTTCTTGTCATTATTGTTATAAATGAAGCAGTTCAGTTGATATTTTCTCTGGCTTTTATCAGGGTATGTTAAAATTAAGAACTTCAAACCAAAATATTTACTTCAGATTTAGGCTGTTCTCATTCCATTAATAATTAGGACATAAATCTTTAATTTTTCATTATTTTATCTCAAATCAAGATTAAACATGCAATATTTACAAAAATTTCATTTATTTGTTTGTTGAATTTTACTTTGTCAACTATTAACATTTTACTCCTAAATATGGTCAAGTTGTGTTGGAGACACCGGTTCCCATTAGATCATTTAAGCAACGTCAAACCTGGTCACTAGTTAGATGGGTGACTATTTAAGAATACCAGCTATTGTACTAGGACAAGTAACAAACCTGCACGCGGTGTCATTGCTACTCCTTTTAAGGAAACCAATTGTTACACTTCGCACATCACTCTGCGATACAATATGATGATGACCCCTAAGTCAAATATATCTTTAGAAAATGTTGGGTCTTCACAAAATATACATGCTTCAGTTATTTGTTTCCTTTCCCCCCCCCCAAGTATAAATCATTAATGTAGTAAATTTATGTATATTGAATTTAAAAATTCAATGTCATTAAGAACATTAATGATACTTTACTGTCCTGGACAGGTTCTAATAGATTCGTTGATAGTTTTTAATGTCATATTGGCCAATTATTTTATAAAGATAAAATTCAATTCAGAATTATTATCAACTAAAGTTATATGTATGATTATCTGCTATTATAACATTAGAAAATATATTACTGAAATACAGGGTGTCTCAAAAAATCTACTCACACTTTATTTATGAACATACAGTGAAATGGAATAGCTTTGAATGCAGAAGACAAATGTGATTAAAGAATCATAGTGTGAGTACATTTTTTAGATACCCTGTATGTAATTAGTACCCAAATCAATCATTCAAGAATAAATTTAAACTATAACTAATTGATACATTTGATGGTGATCTTAAAGAGTATTTTTAATTACTGTTTTTGATACTAGAATCATTTCCATACTCAGATTACTCAAGGTCTCTATAGTTCAATAGGTACTTTACTGCATTAACTGAGAGACAACCAAAAGGTGGTTGAGTAAACACCTGAAGGAGGCCAAAGAATACATCAACCAAAAGCTGCAGCAATAAAAATGAAGAAAATCATATCTCTCAAAAATTCAAACAAATAACAAAAATTCGAAACATTTATGCAATCCATGAACACTGAAACACTTAAAAACAAGTTTAATTTTCTGGTAATGTTACTGAAAAAAAAATACATAAAAATATTTTCTAAATCTTCAAATTCATATCTGGATTCTTTTTTCTTTTTATAACTCACCATTTAAACACCTGTAAAGATTTATTAAAACATAATTTTCAATAAATTTTTAAAATCAATATGAATTGTAATTTTTGCATATATTCAAGGTAGTTAGTTACCAACACATACTTTAATCACCAACATTTTTTAATTTTAAGTTTTTTTTTCAACTTTTCTGTTAGCTAGATTAAAAAATTGAACATAATGATGAAAGGTAATAATAATATAATTCATTTAGACCTTGATGCACAGTAAACCTTATAGGGACAATTGATGTTATTTTCAGGGGATAGGGAATAATTACCACATAGGGTTGCTTATCTTTTATCTGTTCTAATGTTACATGTGGATTCAATTATGCTAAGGTAATTACCATTTCCTGCCATACAAATTGTATTAGTAACATAGCTTATAATTACAACTAGACGTCAAATATACTACCAGAAAAATGAACAACTAATATATTGAATTAACTGAACAAATAGAAAATGTTTTAGAAGAAAAAAAACAAACAAATAAAACCATTTGAAATCTTACAGTTCTTAAATAGTCATTAACTAAAGACTAATGTGGCCAATATTACTAAAAAATCTATTTTTCATTTTTCATGTATCTTTATTTAAAGAAAAGTTAAAATGATATTCAGAGAATATAGAAGTGGTAATTTATAATTCTTACATAATATTCAATTTATTAAAAAAAAGAAAAATAAAAGCATTGAGTGTCTTCCTAGATAGGCTTTCCTAATTTTCATAGTGGCAATCATATTAATGCAATCATTCAAAGTCATTTTGACAAAACTAATGCAAAGATTTAAAATTTTTTCTTGATATCATGCTATCTGAATATTTAAACCTGATTACAAATTATAATCCAGATATGAATAATGGAATAAAACAATAATTTTGGAAGTATACTTACACTGTGAATCCTGTCACACCCAAGCACATAATGACACATGTGCAGAATTGGAAAAAAAACACAAAGAAAAATACAAAAAAATTGAATGAACTGTCACTCCTGCCAAAAGAAAAGAAAAAAAAAGTAACATAAGTTAGAGTCAAAACAAAATTACTTTAACAAAATACAGGGTGATCAAAAAGTCCCTGTGCACCTAAAAATATTTTCAGTAACCTCATTTTGTACACGCACGCTTTTTTATTTTTCTAATTATATAAAAAAAATAAAAAAAGCGCGTGTGTACAAAATGCTACTGAAAATATTTTTAGGTGCACAGGGACATTTTGATCACTCTATAATAGATTATTATTAGTTTTATTAATGACATTTATCTATCTCCCTTTCATATAAATAACGATCAATGTGTATGTAATGTTAGAGTGCCCAGGATCAGTGATATACATTATATATAATTTTAACTTAAATTAGATTTAATATGTAGATTTAGGTATGGACTACATAAAAGCAGCTGGATACTGAATTGTCTAGAATTTTTTATAATTTCACTTCTGTTTTGATATCTTGATAAGAATTTATTTTAAAAACAGAAATTACTGAGATAGTTAAAAAAATTTGCTTTAATTAGAATTTCTAAAGTAGAAAAAATTATAGTTGCTTACTAAATTTTAAATATAATAATTACTTCCCTTAGTAAAGAAATCTTTGCTTTAAATACAAATGCAAAAAATTTAAATCTTAACTTTAAGATGAGATTATTTTTAATTATTTTACTATATACTCAATTCAAAATATTTAAAATTGTCTTTTCATTGGAAAATACATAATGGTTTATGAGTTCAAGCAACAAAATTTTAAATATAAATGTAAAATAAAATCTAAGATATAAATACTATAAAAAATGTTGAAATTAATGTCTTACCTGAATGCTTTATAGAGTGGTCGATACCAACAGATAAATGAACAGGGAGTGAATAGAAAAAACCAAACTAATGAAAGTCCAAAAGTTGAACCTCCACTACCTGGTGAAGCAACCAGATAAGCCAGACTGCCAAGGATATTTAGGAATAATACAAAAACATAAACTGAAAAAAAAAAAAAAGTTGTGTTATGACATCTGAACATTAGAACACACACAATTAAGTCAGGAAAATGGTTATACTTGAATTCGAGGGACAAACTACTATGACATCTGTTCTATTAACATATTCATAAATTACAGAATCATTTTAAGCAAATAAAATGGAACATATAGGTATGATTTTATAATTTGGCTAATTCTATTTCATCTTCAGGTATTAAACAATCTCAAGAATCTTTATTAAACTGTGAATCTAATCCTCTGTCTACAGGAGTTAAGTGTCCACATCCCACAAGTATAATCAAGCAGTGAGTGCCAATCTATGTTAAGTACTCTTTAGTTGTTACTGCCAACAGTCAGATTTGAGATGAATGTCACTTAGAACTTATATAAGCCAACTAATTGGATATCTATACAAAACATATCAGTAACCATTTGAGAGTAAAAAGAGCTTAAAACCTTTTTTTTTTTCTTCTCGACCACCTCCATACTCAGTAGAATTACTACTAATTTATATTGAATTAGTATTTTTAAAGTATGCAGTATCAATGATCTTTTTTTTACAATATATGGGTGGTAGGAATCTAGGTTCAGAAACTATTCAAGGGAAGTTGGCATTCTATATAGAGATAACTTAAAGATTTGCCAAGTCCAGGTTATCTAGGAATGAGAGTAGGTTATCATTCTTCTTCATGAACAGTATAGATAGACAAAATTCATTTATTGTACTTAAGTTACAAGAGAAAATTTAAGTCATTAAAAAAAAAAATTTAAGAAATTCAATGTCTAAAAACTCAAAATGTATTTCTGCTGATTATTTATCATTTTATCTCCATAAATATTTTATAAATTTTCTAATATTGAAATCTTTTGGTTTATAAATTTTAGGGAAAAAAAGGCTTAGTTGAACATCAGGAGATTAATAGTTCAATAGTATCATCAATAAAAAATTTAAAAATAAAACAAAAAAAACCTTGAAAAGCTAACAAGCAAAAAACAAGTCTTTATAAAAGATACTTTGCACTTTCTTTTTACATGGAAAAAGTAAAATATTTTAAAAATTAATCAATACCCATAGACTTCCTGATCTTGAGTATATACATTTGTTTATCTTATAAAGATAATGTTTTTATTCTACTTACACATCCATAAATAATATGCAAATTTGACAGTTTTCTGGAACTCAAGAGGGATGTCAACACTGAAATCTTGGTAGAAACATGGTCCTATAGGAAACCATTTGGGGAGAGGCGGCCAATTATTTTGTCTTGCAGCTACAATAAACACAAATAAATAAATAAGGACCAAGAGTAGAATTGTTTTTCTTTTTAACAAATTCTCCATGTATTTCTTATATTGGACATTAAAAACAAGCACATTCTAATCATTTAAAACATCTTTAAAAATCTATGAGAATTAATAGATAAGGCATTTTTCTAGAATCTCCAATTGTGTTTGGTTTATAAATATAAAATAAATCCCTACACAAAAAAGCAAAAATCCTTTGAATGAATGCCACAATTCCAGGAAAAATATTGGTTGATTAAACCAATTGAAATATTCCAAATGTAGGAGTAAAAAAATAAATTATGATACGAAAGAAAGTTTATTACTTTTAAACTGCATATCTCTCATTTCTTGTTCTTTCCGCTGTAATTCGGCTGCTTTTCTTTCTAATTCCTAAAAATAGAAAAATAATAATCCTTTCAAATCAACTTCAGTAATTGTTTATCGTTTAGACATATAAATAATTATTATTTTTATTTTGAGATGAGGCATCTTAATTTAGGAATTAACAATATTATTTGGACTTCTGTCCTCATCTTGGTAATTTGAGAGTTTCTACACTACATTTCAGCCTAGTTTCCCTCAGGCCGTCTTCACAAAAAATGTGGTGTGATAGACAACAGCTATAGAAGACAGTGATTACTTGGAATTGGGTGATGAGACTCAGCATCCCTATCTGAGGTTACAGTTAAAACACCTGAAGACGGCCTGAGGGAAACTAGGCAAAAATGTAGTTTGAAACATCAAATTACCAAGATGAAGACAGAAGTCCGAATAAAGTCAATTCTAAAATAATTGATTCATTACAAATCATTTATTAATTTCTAAAATGCAGCAATGTTTATATATTAAAAAATTCTAATAAATCATGCAATATTGTTCTGCTGAAACCATTCAATTGTATTTAATTATGAAAAATAATGTGACAAGTTTAGGCAGAAAATATAAAACCAGATTCAACTTTTGAAATTTGTGCAATGGTTCTACTTCCAATCCCTTTAGCTGAATCATCTACAAGGCTTACAACACACTTCTCTAGACTTGACAATTACATTTTTATGGTTGGTAAAGTGTTAATACATATATTTTACTTCATGGTATTTAATAAACTTAGAAGCGAAAAAAAAAGCATCAAATATTTCATTTTAAAATACAGGGTAGCACAAAAGTCAAGCATTATGTTGAAGTATAAGGTAAATGTATTATTATTAGTTAACACTAGGTAAATTACTTTAAATGTTTAAGCCTTTATAATGTAAACAAAGTAAAGCGTGACTTTTGCGCTACCCTGTACCAATGTTAAGTTAAATTGATCTCAAATGTGAATTTCTTAAATAATAAAGATTTAAGGAATCAAAATGATTGCTATGATTTCACAAATAAAAACTATAATTTTTTTCTCATTACAAATGAAAATTTTTGAGCCAATACAATGAAGCATTATATTGTGCACAATTCATTCCAATCTTTATGACTTACCTCCTGTCTACGTTGCAGATCACTAGTGTCCACCTTCTGAGCACCAACCGCTGAATATGGTGGGGGTTCCTCAGAGGGTGTCATGATGGCTGGTTGAGATGCTGGAGGCTGAGATGGTTGTGGAGCAGGTATGGTTGATCGGGATGGTGGAGGAGCCTGGAAAAATAAAGTGTTTGTTCAGCAAACTGAATATCAGTTACTAGCATGTACTCAATCAATAGATATATAATTAAAAAAGAAAAGTATTAAGAATGTTTAGACTATTGTCCACATTATTATTTTTTCATTTAGCTCCAGTTTTATTCTCAAAATCAGAAGTCATCATCTAATCTTAAATCAAATGCATTGGTAAATCTGTATACTATTTATCATGACTAGCTACCTACAGATATTAATATATTAAGTATACAAAGGTATATTTATAGTTAATAGGTTAATTCCTGAATTTAGGCAGAGGATTATCTCTGAGAATTGTATAAATTAAGACCTATATTCAGGTAAATCATGGGCAGCGACGGTGGAGCATTGGTAAAAGCTCGGGTTCTGGAATCGTATTACGTGAGTTCAAATCCCAGTCAAA
>JAUZSX010000056.1:920032-936709 GCA_034780655.1 Idiosepius hallami
GAAATTTGTATTTGAAAAAGACTGAATAGATTTTATTGTTGAATTTTATAGAAATTTGTATTTGAAAAAGACTGAATCTTCCCTCCAGCTATGGATTGAATCGTGCAACTTGTGTTATCAAAAAAAAAAGAACTTTATGTTTATAAACTAGTGTTTATCAAAAATAATTGTTTTAAGCATTAAAAATGGTCTGGAAAGGTTGACATGCCGTTAACACAAAATAAACAAACCTAGTCAAAAGATTTCTTGTATCATCAATGACATTTTAAAAAATTCATTGCTTCTTCCCGAAGAAAAAAAAAATTTTGTTGCTTCTTCCCAAAGTTTTTTAAACATGTTTCTCATATACTGCAAATCTCACAAAACTTTATTTATTGTTTCTCTTTGTAGAAAGTATCCCTCTATATCACGGTGGTCGACTACGATCGCATTGGGACTTCTGAACCTATCGGACGAACCTTCCTGGGTTGTAATTCAACAGGTACTGAACTGCGTCATTGGAGTGATATGCTAGCCAATCCACGTCGGCCAATTGCACAATGGCACACACTACAGGAGGTGCCCGAGAAAAATTAAAGGGGCGCCACCATGAAAGATTAGTGACTGTTTTATCTACCGATTCCTTCAACAGTTTTGGCCCTCAAACTAAGGACCCAACTTTGGAACTAGCCAGAGAATAATTGCCCTAATCTGAACCAGTCTCTGATGAGAGGTTCAGGTTGGCAATTTTAGGAAGGGCTTTAATTTCAGTAAATTAGGAAGTGAACTTTTTTTTTTAACCAACAGAAGGAACTTTGTCTACATAGATTTGCAGATGATTTATTTTTTTTTTCTAAAGAAAAAAAGGTTTTAGAAATTATTTAAAAAAAAAAACAAAGCTTAATTGTAAGTAATAAATAAGTGTTTAATTTAGAAATATTTTTCATAGTAAAAAAAAAAACATTTTAAAAATCAGTATCTTATTTACTTTTAGTAAGAAAAATAAAATTTTGTTAAAAAAAAAACTTTCAATAAATAGGGCATATATTTAAAAAAGATGCAAGTTAGCTTATAAGTCAAAACTTACGAATAATTATTAAATTAGATTTTAATACAATAATAATGATTTAGTTTTAAAAAATAAATTCTAAATTCCTATCACAAAATTAAGAAGACTAAAAATGTTCAAAATAAAAAAAAAATTTAAAAGTAGGGCATTAAAACTAAAATTAAAGAAATAACTAAAATATAATGAATCAGTTTTAAATCTATCTATTTATATATCTTTATAAATATATAAATTTAAAAGCTAAAAAAGAAAAATAGATTCTGACCTTAATTTAATAAGAATTAATCTTTTTTTTTTTTTCAAAGCTAAGGGAAACATCTAGAAAGAGAAGGAAAAAAAAAGTGTTGCTGAGTCTAAAAAAGAAATGGAGAAAAATTTTAATGGCTTTTGACCCATTAACTTAAACAAAAGTGGGGATCAAAACCATTAAAAAAATCCTCTTCGTTTTTATTTTAATAATTTAATGCTTAACACATTATAAATTTTTTTTTTCTTCTCATCTGAATATTTTCCATCTGCATTCCCTCAGCGTTGACGATAAAGATCAATCCATTTCAAATCAATAGATTAGTCTTAACAATCAAACGATAATCCTAGCAATTGTAAACTAATAAACCTTTAATAAATTAAAGTTCTTCTGAAACATCATAGGATTATTGATATCAAATATAATGTTCATTAAAGCTATATGATGCGTTTGAGCTAGTGGTCAGTTATATTTTGAAGCTGTAACTCCATTATCAAACTAATGGTCTTTTTTCGTACCTTGCTGTATATCACAGAAACTTTCTTTTAATCATTTTTACTTTCTTTTTTTCTTCTTCTCTTTCTGTCTGTCTGTCTGTCTTTCTTTCTTTCTTTCTTTCAATCATTTTTACTTTCTTTTTTTTTTTCTCTTTCTGTCTGTCTTTCTTTCTTTCTTTCAATCATTTTTACTTTCTTTTTTTTCTTCTCTTTCTGTATGTCTGTCTTTCTTTGTGTCTTTCTTTCAATCATTTTGACTTTCTTTTTTTTCTTCTCTTTCTGTCTGTCTGTCTGTCTTTCTTTCTTTCTTCCGTTTTTCCTTTCTTTACAAAAAAAGACCATTAGTTTGATAATGGAGTAACAACTTCCAAATATAACTGACTACTACCTCTAACGCATCATATAACCTTGATAAACCATTATTTAATCTTATAAACCTTTTCCTGCGTCTAGACGCATAGTCTGTCATAGTAGTTGCATTCTTACTGAAATCGAACTGCGGAAGCGAATTGGCAGAGCGCAGTAAAAGAACCATAGAATCAACCTTAGGGAGAAGAAAGTCCCGAGCAGGAAATTCGAATTGAATGTCTCGCTCAACAATGTAAAATAAAAACCTATGGATTAAAAAAAAAATGAATGAAAAGAAAAGAAAAAAAGAATATATATATATATAATAAGAATTATGTGCAAACAATGAACAATTATAAAATTTGAATGTCATGCAGTATTGCAGTGTGTATTAGAATGGAACTCTGCAAAATACGGCACATAATGTGTAATTGTTTAAGCCAAAAATCCAATAATAATAATAATAATAAATGTCTTATGTATGTCATACATTTTAGAAGGAAAGCCACAATGTGTGTTTCATGTTGTATAACATCCATAAGAGGCCTGTCGTCTTTTAATAAAAAAATAATAATAATCTATAAAAAAATTATAAATATATATATATAAATATATATATATATAATAAAAACTAAAAAAAAATTAGTATTTCCGTATGTATAAAGAGAGGCATTACCAAAAAAAAAACGTCTAAAAAGTTTGTCAAATTTTGAGTTTGATCGATGCATAAAAATTTCTGTATCCCTTGACTTAAGGTATGAAACTGTAAATTAAAACAAAAAAGAACATTTTTGCAAAAGAATTTATACCTATAGACAAGGAAATTACGTATGTTATAAAATGAAAAAAAAAAAAAAATGTGTATATGCCATATCTTATATACAACTAAAAAGTGTCTATTTATATCGCTAGTTATGTGCAGTATTTCTTAAATTCTAAGTTGTATGCACTGATTAAAAATACAAAGAGCAACACTCAATAATAAGAAGAAAATACTTAAAAAGTTCTATTAAAAATGCATATCAAACTTGTTTAAATTCAAAATCAAAACTTTCTTAAAATATTAAGATATTTAAAAAAAGCAAAGTCTCTAAATTATGTCATAAATGATTATGATTCTAAGAAAAAAAAGGTAAATTTTTCTCTGTTTTAAAATCAAATTCTTGGTCAATTTATCTTTACTGTATTAAGAAGGAAAGATTCTTTAATATTTACTCCAGTTAACAGAGGTTTTTTTCAATAAAACTTTAAAAAAATTTCTGTTTACTCTAAGATTTTTACTTACTAAAACCAAGAAATTTGAACCAAAAAGTATTTATCTTGAAACAGTGGTTGACTGATTGACAGTGGTGATCTCGGCAGGGCCTACTGCCTGCCTTTAGATTCGTTTAGAATTAAATAAGCTTTAAGGACTTAAAATCTTAAGGAAAATCAAACGTTAAGGAAAAGCTAATGTTTATGGTAAGATTTTAACACAGTAACAGAAAAGGATATAGTAAGCATTTAAAAAGCTGTAATAAGCATATAAAAGGCCAAAATAATCATTTAAAATAGATTTTAAATAAGATGCATTATAGCATTAAGGCTTCAAAAGGACAAAATAGGTCTAAGACTATAATCTATACAATACAACACAAAAAAAAACATACAGAAACACCATTCAAGCTCTACTGCCTGCTTTGAATGAGAAAAGTTGATTCTGATTGAGTTGTTTTAATAATGTGTTAAAAAAAAAATGAAAAAAAAATTTAAAAAACGAAAAAAAAAATATTTCAAAATATCAGTGGAAAAAAAAAACAAAAAAAAATTAGTTATAATTGTGATGATTTTTGTAGTAAATATTTAGAACCAATTTGATTGAAACAGCAACATCCAAAAAAAAAAGAAAATTTATCCCTCTCCACCAAAAACAAAAAAAAAAACATACAAACAAACATACAAATTCCCATAGACCCCCCCAAAAAAAAAAACCATTCCTTAAACCATATTTCTCCCAGTCCTTCCTTCCTGCCATCCATGTACCCAAAGAAATGCTTTTAAAAAGTGCTTTTCTTTTCCTGATCCCTACTTCTAAAAAAAATTCCTGTATCCCTCCCCATAAAAAAAAACATGATTCTCTCCCTCAATATCAAAACCAATCCCAGACTCCAGTGGAATTCCCTAGCATTCAACAATAACACTGATTAGGTCAACTCTCTTTCATGTGTAAAGCTGAATTTTATTCTTCAATGTGTCAGGTTATTATTATTATTACTATTATTATTATTATTACTACTACTATCAATATTACTACTATTATTATTATTATTATTATTATTATTATTAATAGTAATATTTTCTTTATAATTATCATACTTTTTGATCCGCCTTTCCACCTTCCAGATTCCCTGATATTGTGTTAAAAAATTTTTTACAAAACTTTTTATTTTTTAAAATCTGTTTCTGTTAAACAATAATAATGTCCTTCATTGAAAATTCTTACCGGTAAAATTTCATTGACTCATTTGCACTTAAAAACAAAAAACAAATATGAGGTAAGTACTGGGTTATAATTAGGATCTACACCGCCTGTTGTAAGAATGGAAATTGATTGCTTATTGAAATTGACTGGAATTGATTTAGAAAAAAATCTTAAAGTGTACATCCTAGTTATGACCCGGTGCTTATCTTATATTTTTTTAGTTTTCCCTAAAGCAAATGGGCAATTTTTTTTTTTTAAATTGATGGTTGCTATATATATATATATATATATAAGCAAATGATCAAACGTGAAAAGTTTGCGGAATCCATAACATAGCGTCAGACAGCTGTTTTGATCTTATTGGATCTCGTCAGTGACACGTAATGTTGTTACTTTTTTCGAACCCAAAGTGGGATTCAAAAGTGCGAACCACATCATGCGAGCTGGATAATCTAACCGCTGGTCCACGATTCTGCCATGCGTTCATTGCAGTTTTTTTACGCGATTTTTACCTTGACGGCATTCTTGATCGTTGCGACGCGCGCATATTTACCATGCTGGCTACGATAAACGACGCTATGTTATGGGTTCCGCAAACTTTTCGCGTTTGATCGTTCGCTTATATGTTTATTGGTAGTATACCAACTCGTCCTCACCCTTATAATTGTATATATATATATATATATATATATATAACACCAACAGAAGGAAAAGCAAAAGAATTTAAAAAAAAAAAATAATTTAAAAAAAATAATATAAAAAGTATAGAATGTTAAAAAAAGGCCTTTTTAAAAAAAAAGAAAAAAAGGGGGAGTGAAAAAAAAAAAGGTATTGTTTTTAATGAAACTTTTTATTAAATGTTGATGACAATTATTTTTTCCCCTAAATTTTTAATTATTATAATTTATGCTCTCTCCCCTACTCTCTTGGAAAAAGAAATAACAATGTGATGTTTATTATTTAAAGAATCTGTTACTCTAACTTCAATGTATTTATTTTGATTTACCTTAATGTTTTTGTTAATAATTTAAAGGGATCAACACTACTATTTTCGTATGTAAGCTAAACATGTTTCCGCTTTTTGGTTATATTCCAATATGATTGCTCATTGCTGACAAATTTCCAATGGTTTAAAACTGCAGATAATGACTTTATCAAACTGTCTAACAACTAACCAAATTCTAACCCTTCATTAAAAAAAATAGGGACCAAAAAAAAATCAGAAAAATACAAAAAAAAACCCAATAAATTATTTAATAAAAATAATCACTTAAGGTTAAGAAAATAAGTATTTAAAAAAGACACATTCAATGAAGAGTAGATAAAAGTTGAAAATAAAAATTGATATTTAATTGGAAAATAAAAATTCAAATTAAATTTTAAAATCAAAATTAAATTTGAAGATAAATATTAAAATAAAAATAAATAAATAAAATAATAATAGGAAAATAAGTCAGGCTGAAAATAAAAAAAGGCTTAAAAATTCAAAATTAAAACGTGAGTTTGATTATGATAGTCCCTTCTATGGTTAATAGAAGAAACAGAACATTCCAGTAACGGAAAAAAAAGAAGAATTCCAAGGATCTCACTTCAAAGATTCACAAGTGAAAATAAAATTTTTAAAAATTAAAAAACACCAAAGAAAAGTTTTTAAAAAAAAAAGACGATTTTTTTTTGTCAAATGAAAAAAACAAAAAAATGGCAGAAAAAAAAAACAACCAAAAAAATTGAAACAAAAGTTTCAAAAAAAAAAAAAGAACTCTCCAAGGAAACAGTAACTGGAGGTATTTGAGGTATATATATATGTGGTCTGTGATAGTATTCTACTTGCCTGGACTGCTCATCCCTTCCATCTCTTCCTGTCTACCTCTTGATTGTTGAGTCAGCCCAACTCACTCAATGGTTAAGAAGGGAATTACGTAATAAAAAAAAAACAACAAAAAGCAACTAATGATAGAAAAAAAGAATTAAAAAAAAAAACAATCCAGAAAAATAACATCAACAATAAAAAAAAAACTAAACTAACAACAAACAATCAGATCCATGATGAAAAGAAATTCTGAAAAAAAAAAAAATTTCATAGGGTAAAAAAAAAAAAAAAAAAAAAATTATGGAGACTGAGCCCCCTACCCCCTATCCCTACCCTTAATTATTTTCTTTTCGAAGGAAACAAAAAAAAAATGAAAATGAAAAAAATAAGATTGAAAAAATAATCCAGAAAAAAAAATCAGTTTGAAAAAAAAAAAAAAAAGAATTCAAAATAAACAAAAAAAAAAAGACCCACCCACCCCCACTTATAAAGAAAAAAAAAAATTGATGTTGTTGAAATAAAAAAAAAAAATCCCCCAAAAAAAGCTGCAAAATTAAGCCAAAAAAAAAAAAGAAACAAAAAAGGAAAGAAAAAAATCAAACTAATTCAAGAAACACCAAAAAGAAAGATGAAATCCCCTTAAAAAAAAAGTAATTAAAAAAATAAAAGGAAAAAAAAGTACAGAGAAAAAGGTATAAAATATCTTAAAATATTGACTGGCTCAAATCCACACAACTCATAGCAACACATTTGAACACTTACCAATGGAATCTCATGATGGTTTCCAAATAACACTAAATACACACATCTAAAAATGCACCTGTGAACACACGTACATAACTCCACATACACGGAAAAAACTCACTTAGAGACACAGGTATTAATAAAACAAAAAAAAACATTTTTGCAAAAGACGTGTGTGTGTGTCTCTGTATCTCTGTGTGTGTGTGTCTGTGTTTTAGACACATTAAAAAGAATTTTAAGAAATATTTTTAATTCAATTTTTTTTTTTGTTTTCTTACAAGAAACTTAGTTATGGAGTCAAGCTTCTTAATATAGTGCCGCAGTTGCATAAAACACATAGAAAGCTCAACCCCACGACTAAGCTTCTTCGTGAGAAAAACTGAATCAAAAATATTGAAAAGAAAATTCAAAATTCTTTTTAATGAAACATGTCTGAATAATGATATTCTACCTAAGTATACTAAACTTATGTACAATAATGTGTATCAGCAGTTTAGAATATTCATATGCATATATTTCTCTGTATATATGCATATGTTTATACCTTTATCTGTTGTGTGCACATATAACTACATTAATTGAGGATGCTTGGCTAAATAAGACACACACACACACCCAAAAGCAAGCTTACACAAACACACATATACACAAATAGACATGCATATGTATACACACATTTAAAAAATGCACAGATATATATCTATATGCATACATATACGTTTACAATTATATATACATATTTACACAAACACGCCTACAGGTATATACACATATCTATGCGTATATACTTATACATAGATATATATCAAAATAAACCCACAGGCATTCATTAATTTACATCCACACACATGCATATATATATAAAAAATATCACAGAATTGCAACAATAAAGAAAAGGAGAAAAAAACTGTATAACATAGATCATATCTTTTATGATCTTTCAGAACATGTTTCAGTCTTCTGAAGTCTTCATCGGGTAAGATATCTAAAGAGTTGGTGAAGAACTGGTTTCATCGTTTTGGATTCCTTGTATATGTTGTACAAATTTTTTTTCAGGTACTTTTACATGTGAACTTATCTGGTTCTGTGCTGTTTTTCATTAAAAATGCATACATTTACATGCAAATGTGCATTTCTAGAAAAATATATACATACATGTGTGTTGATGCACAAATTAGTGTTAAATACATTATTATCATTAAAAAGGCATACAAACGTACATTTCTAGAAAAATATATACATACATGTGTGTTGATGCACATATTAGTGTTAAATACATTATTATCATTAAAAATACATACATTTACATACAAATGTGCATTTCTAGAAATATATATACATACATGTGTGTTGATGCACATATTAGTGTTAAATACATTATTATCATTAAAAGTGCATACAGTTACATACAAATGTGCATTTCTAGAAATATACATACATGTGTGTTGATGCACATATTAGTGTTAAATACATTATGAAATATTTTATAGACATTTATATCTTTTGATCTGCTCCTTGCCTCCCTAAAATATTCTTTCTTTTAATTATTGGATTAAAAAAAACTCTAAATCCAATGATTCGTTTCAAATTCCGAGCTCTCTATCGGGTCACTCATGTAAAATGAGTTTAGAGAAGAAGCTTCTAGAAAGAACAGAGGAAGAATTTTTTTTTTAAGTATTTTAACAAAGAGAGAAAGAAAAAAAAAAGATGATGATAATTGATGGTCCAGGATTTTATTCTATAAACTAAAACTGATAGTCAAGGAGTATTAAAAAAAAAAAAAGAAAGAAAGAAAGAAAAAAAAGAGTAAATATAAATAAATAAATGAATAAATAAATAAATGCAAGCAAAAAGAAAAAAAAAATAATAATAATAATAATGGTAAATAAAAAAAACCCATTTAAAAAGAAAAATGGGGGAAAAACAAAAACTAAAAAAAAATCAGAAAAAAAATCAGAAAATGAAAAAAAACAAAAAAAAAAAACCAAGATGGCTGAAGCAAGCTAAAAACTAAAATTTGCTGAAGTCTTATTCAAAAACAAATAAGTAAAAAAAAAAAATAAACACCAAACCAAAAAAAAAAAATAACCTTTTTGCCTTGCATTCAGTCTCTCATTATTTTTCATCTCTACATAGTTCTATATGTAAATTATAGAAGAAATCTAAAAAAACAGAAAGATTGCAGGAGTCGTACTGTAAATTCTTAATTAAAAAAACATGAGAGGAAGAAAAGAAAGATGAAATTAAAAACTAAAAATTCTAAATAATGATTGAATTCTTTAAAAAGAAAAAGAGGCAAAAATCAAACAATACGTTCTAAAGCTTTATCAAGACACAATTTTAAAAGTTATATAAATAAAACTTTAAAAGCATAAATAACTTTTCCAATCCTGGACCGAATAAACTTTAATTATAAAAATTGAAGAATAAAATGCTATAACTAAAACTGAGATTACTAAAACTCGAAACTATTATTAACAATTATTTATGAAATATATATATAGAGATAGACATATATATAAATATATATATATGTATACACAAATATTTATAATAATAAGTTGAACATTTTTTTCCATTTTATCTTCTTCTAAATTCATGGAAGCTACTAGATTCTTAAAGATTTTTTGCAAATTACACGTTTTGAAAGTGAAATATATATATATATATACCTGGCAAATATTTTGATTGGCAAAAAGGTTTGTTCTATTTTCATGGGTGGGAGAGAATTTTGGAGAAGAAAAGGAATGAAAAATGTTAAAGTTAAGATTTTAGCTTTAAATTGGCGGACATATTGATTTTTTAAAGAATGTGAATTTTTTTTAAGGTTAGTATACTTTTTTGTCTATCATTTATTCAAATTGAAGACATTTCAGAATCAGAAATCTATGTTTTTCTAGAATAATTTTTTAAAGTTTAAAAAAAATTTATTTAATGAATTGAATTTTGATTAGATAAATGAAAGTTGTTTTATAGCAATTACTTTAAAAGATAAAATGGTGGTCATTGGCATTAGCTTTGAATAAATGAAGACATTTTGTTAAATATAATTGAGACATGAAGATAAACATGTTTATTTTCAATGCATTTCATAGTGAATGGTTAGTATGGCAGGGATTTTTATCTTGGTAACTATCAACATAAATATATATATGAAATAATCTTACTCAGGACATTACTTGAGAATGACTGTCAAATAAAAATCAGATAATTTTCTTGATGAAAAATCCCTCCTTCATTCTTTATATGAAGCAGGTTGGGTGATTTACCCAGGACTTGAAGAGCAGCTTTAGGGCTGGTATGTACAAGAGTTCCAAGGAGACAATTTTTCAGAAGACAAAATTTTGATCCATACTTTTGACATCCCACATTAAAACTAGCCCTGTGCCATACTTGTAAACAATAAAAATAAAGTTATTTGTTTAAAAACAATAATTTAGAAAATTTAAATCTTTTATTTTCAATGGAAAATACTCATAAAAAAGTTAAGTCTTCTACTTTTTATAAAAGGATGAAATTAAGTTAGAAAATAATATTCAAAAGAAATCATTAGTTTTATTTGTGATCTTATAATAAAGTTAAATTAAGTTAAAAATGTATAGAAAAGAGATTAGTAGTTTAATTTGTGATTTAATAATACAATTAAATTAAATTAAGTTAAAAATGTATAAAAAGGAGATGAGTAATTTTATTTGGGATTTTAGAAACTGAATAAACTTTTTTGTCCAATCTGATACTATCTTTGCCTAGATGCACATATATGCCACCTAGAATTGATTTTACACTTTTCTTATATTCTATCATTAACTATTATTGTTATCATTTTTAATATCATTATCACATATGGGAAGAAGAAGTGAAGAAGGAAAATGTAAGCAAGTTTTTTTCTTATCTATTGAATGAGAAACGAAAATCTAATCAGTGAAAGAAAAAAATGAATGAAAGAGATTGAAAATAAGGGGTTGAAGAAGAAAAAAATAAAGAAAAAAATATCCACTGTTACTTTTCTAAGGATGAAAACGAATGTTTTTAAGAGAAGGGAGTCTTTGTTGGGTGTTGATCTTTAATGTTCGGAGGAATAGCTAGAATAGCAAAAAAAAAAAACATAAGAAAAAAATATATATATAAATAAATAAGAAAGAAAGAAAAAAAAAGAAAGAAAGAAAGAAAGAATTAATTATTATCTTCTTCGTTTGGGAAGGGAAGAAAAAAAGTATAAGAAATAGAATTTTTTTTTAAAGGGATTAGTTAAGATAAAGGTGCATTTTTTTTTAGATAGAAAAAAATAAAAAAATAGAAAATCTGAATATGGTAAGTAATTTAAAAAAAATGCAAAGCTAAGAAAACAAAGAATTTTAAAAAAGAGGCGGTTGTATACTTAGTCAGAAAGAATGGCCTGATACTCTAGCATGCGTTGTCCATCTTTGGTGCCCCCCCCTTGATAACACAACATTCGTATTTAACGTTTGTGCTCAATTTTTAAAAGATTCATGAAAAAAATGCAAACAGACAAATGGATAAATAGAATAACAGACAAAGATGAATTTCTAGGTCTAGTCCCTCCTTGGTCGGTGGACCAAAAAAACAATAACTTAAACCCTAAAACTAATTCAACTTTTTATTTCTTATTCAATTACTTTATAAATTTTAAAAAGAATAAACAATAATTTTAACCCTAAAACTGAAATGACTTTAAAACTATTTTATTTCTAATTCAATTACTATATAAATTTTAAAAAGAATAAACAATAATTTTAACCCTGAAACTGAAACGACTTTAAAACTATTTTATTTCTAATTCAATTACTTTATAAATTTTAAAAAGAATAAACAATAACTTTAAACCAAAAACTGAAACGACTTTATAATTTTTTTATTTTATTTAATCATAAATTTTCTGAATTTTCAACTGAATAAACTATAAGTTTAATCCTAGCCCTTTGTTCATAAATCAATTATACAAATGAAGTACATGAACAGTACAACTGAAAAATTTGTCTTTTTCAGTCATGCAAGAGTTACAGGCCATTTTCTTTCTGACTAAGAGGCACACTTGCCAAAAAAGAAGATAAAATTTATCTGAGCACTTTCATCAAAGACCATTGAAGAAGGTATGAAAACTAGAAAAGAAAGAAAAAAAAATACAACCGTGTTCCTTTTTTTTTTTTTTTTTTTCCCATTTTCATCGTCAAACTGCATTCCCCCTCCAAATGTCATTGTTCGATTTGTCTTAACGTCAGAATCGGGGAATGCAATCGTTCGAGTGAACTGTTTCAGTGTCCGCGTTAATTCTCTGTACTCAAGTGAGTGAGCGAAAGAAAGCCTGAGTTATTGGATCCCCAGACACAAAAACACCCTTCAGCCTGAACACTAGACAAAAACACCCTTCAGGCTGAACACTAGACAAGAACATCCTTCAGCCTGAACACTAGACAAAAACACCCTTCAGCCTGAACAGTAGACAAAAACACCCTTCAGGCTGAACACTAGACAAAAACACCCTTCAGTCTAAACACTAGACAAAAACACCCTTCAGCCTTAACAGTAGACAAAAACACCCTTCAGTCTAAACACTAGAAAAAAACACCCTTCAGCCTGAACAGTAGACAAAAACACCCTACAGGCTGAACAGTAGACAAAAACACCCTTCAGTCTGAACACTAGACAAAAACACCCTTCAGCCTGAACAGTAGACAAAAACACCCTTCAGTCTAAACACGAGACAAAAACACCCTTCTGCCTGAACACTAGACAAAAACACCCTTCAGCCTGAACAGTAGACAAAAACACCCTTCAGCCTGAACAGTAGACAAAAACACCCTTCAGCCTGAACACTAGACAAAAACACCCTTCAGCCTGAACACTAGACAAAAACACCCTTCAGTCTAAACACTAGACAAAAACACCCTTCAGCCTGAACACTAGACAAAAACTCCCTTTAGCCTGAACACTAGACAAAAACACCCTTCAGCCTGAACACTAGACAAAAACACCCTTCAGTCTAAACAGTACTTTCCTTCTTTTTTTTTTAATAATTGTTTGTCTTTTTCTAAAACTTGTTTGAGTAGAAGAAATTAAAAAAAAACCCAAGGATTCAAGAAAATGTGAAAAGGGCTCATTTGAGTGAACGTGACGTCTGTTTCTTTCACTTTCTGAAAAGACAGTAGAACGATTGCAAGCACAGATTGTGATATTGCTTCAATTCAACAATGACATCCCCTAACTATTTAGGATAGAAATAAGCAAATAAAGAAAAAGGTTTTTGTTTCTGCCTTAGCTGTAATATTTTAATATCAAATTAAATTTAAT
This sequence comes from Idiosepius hallami, assembly GCA_034780655.1. Lineage (NCBI taxonomy): Eukaryota > Metazoa > Mollusca > Cephalopoda > Idiosepiidae > Idiosepius > Idiosepius hallami. The sequence continues at coordinate 933,497 of JAUZSX010000056.1, forward strand.
ATCAAAATATTTCAATATCAAATTAAATTTAATATCAAAATATTTTAATATCAAATTAAATACACTTAGAAAAGAATTATATTCGTTTTATCAGAATTGGTAGATTTAGGAGTGATTGTCACTATTACTATTTTGTTATTACTAATAATGACAGAATTAAAAGAAATGGTAAAATCGCAAAATAGTCAAGTGACGAGTATTGCTATGACAAGAATATTCTTTAATAAAAGCATATTGTCACAGCCCGATTTATAATTACAGAATTCAAAACTGGTAAAAATCTCAAAATAGTCAAGTCTGTGACAAGAATATTCTTAGATAAAAACATTGTCACAGCCCAACTAAAATCTATAGAATTCAAAAATGGTAAAAATCTCAAAATAGTCAAGTCTATGACAAGAATATTTTAAAATCAAAGTATATTATCCCAGCCCTGATTATTACTTAGGATTACTTAAAGAAGACTAAGGTAGTTTTAAAGCTGGATTAACAAGTTTATCTACAGATTTATGAATACGAAATTAACTAAGGAATAATTTTGATCCATTTAAAAAAAAAAAAAAATTTTTTTTGTCCATTAAAAAAATCTACCCCTGTCCCTAAATAGAATTAATTTTCGTTGTTTATTTAAAACTTTTTTCTTTCAATTTTTCTTACTACTGTTAAAACCAGTTGAACTTTTTTTTTTTTTTCTATGCGTGAGTGTGGATTTCTATATTACATATCAGAAACAAAAAAAATATATATATAAAAAAAAAATGAACTGGTTTTATTAGTTCAGAATTTTTGCTCCCCCCTCCCCATCCCCAAAACAAAAAATATAATTAAAGAAGACAAACACACACACACACACACACAAATATATGTTATATATATATATATATGTGTGTGTGTGTGTGTGTGTGTGTGTGAACTTTTTTTAAATAGTTGATATTATATACTTTTTTTCTTTAAATAAGAACTTTTTAATTGAAGTCAATATTATTATAATATTTATATATATATATATATATATATGTGCGTGTGTAAATATATGTATGTATATACATATGTATGTATACATATGTATATATAAATATATGCACATATATATATATACAGAATACATATATCCATATACATATATATATATATATATATATATATATATATATATTTGATGAACATTTTTTTAAGAAATAGTTGATACTATATACTTTTTCGTCTTTAAATAAGAATTTTTTTATTTCAAATGTAGTCAATATTTCCAGCAAGCATCGTTCCGTTTTTGATAGATTTGTTATATACTCTTGTTATTTAGTTCTCTAATTGCTACTACTATTATTATTATAATTATTATCGTCTCTCGAACGCCTGACCTGCGGCGAGAGGCATCTTTGGGGAGGGGGGGATTTGGGGGGGAGGGGGATGGCTGGTGAGTTTCTCATAATCTTTTTATCTCTGTCATTCACAATTAAAAAAAAAAAAAAAAAAGGATTTAAAAAAAACAAAACAAAAAAAAACTAAACCAAAAAAAAAAAAACAAAAAAAAAAACAGGCAGTGGTATTAAAAACAAATGAGATAATGACAATTTAAAAAAAAAACAAAAAAAAAAAACCAGTAACGAAAATTAATGGTGATGATAACAATAATAATAATGATAATAATAATGATAATAATAACTATTATAGAAAGAGTCTACAAGTAGATTTTGTTAAACTTTTTTATTAAAAAAATTTTTCAAATGTTTTATTCTGTCTAATAATAATAATAACAATAATTAAAAAAAAACAAAAAACTAAAGATTCATAAAAAAAATTCAAAAAAAAAATTCCTATAATTTCACAGATATATCATTATTCTCTTTTTTATCTTTAAATAATGATGATATTAATGAATTAAAAAAAATCCCCCCCAAAATTTAAAAAAAAAAAAAAGTAAAATATCCCTATCCTCCCCCTCAAAAAAAAAAAAAAAAAAAAACCTTATAAAATCTCCCCCTGGTGACAAGTTAAAGTCAATAAAATCCAAGGGAGGTAAGCAGCAGTGGCACCTTTAATGGTTGCCACTATGTCTTGATGAGGTTTTATATTCTGTTTTTCCTGAGCACTTTGAAACATTTCTGCAGCATGTTGTATAAATTTGTTCCAAGCTCTGAAAGTGTTGTCAATAAAAGTATTCTTATTAATTGTGTGTAGATTCTTAGGGTTGCAATAAAGACTCATTGTCAGTAGGTTGAATTGTTTTGGACTTATTTTTCATATTGTGTTTGGCTTTTGGAACCTTTTTTGTTCTTTAAACCATTAAAGAGACAGCAATGGTGGAGCATAGACAGTGATTAGTGGAGTATGGACATTGATTGGTAAAGTATGGACAGTAATAATGGAGCATAGACAGTTATTGGTGGAGTATGGACAGTGATTGGTAAAGTGTAGACAGTAATAATGGAACGTAGACAGTTATTGGTGGAGTATGGGCTGCAATAGTGGAGCATAAGCATTAATGATGGAGTATGGGCTGCAATGGTGGAGCATAAGCATTAATGATGGAGTATGGACAGTGACAGTGGAGCATGGACAGTAATGGTGGAGTATGGACATTGATTGGTGGAGTATGGACAGTAATAATGAAGCATAGATAGTTATTGGTGGAGTATGGACAGTAATGGTGGAGCATAGGCAGTGACAGTGGAGCATAGATAGTTATTGGTGGAGTATGGACAGTAATGGTGGAGCATAGGCAGTGACAGTGGAGCATAGACAGTTATTGGTAGAGTATGGACAGTAACGGTGGAGCATAAGCATTAATGGTGGAGCATAGACAGTGATTGGTGGAGTATGGACAGTAATGGTGGAGCATAAGCATTAATGATGGAGTATGGACAATAATGGTGGAACATAGACAGGAATGGTTGAGCATGGGCTGCAATGGTGGAGCATAGACAGTGATTGGTGGAGCAAATGCAGTGTGTCTTTTTTTGTCGGTAGGTTGAATTGTTTTTGACTTATCATATTTTCTTTTGCTTTTGGAACTTTTGTTCTTAAACCCTTAAACCAGTGGTTCCCAACCTTTTTTTACTCCTGGACCCCTGAACAAATTTTGCTCTAACCTCGCACCCCCTACATTTTATTTTTTGTTCAAGTGATGGAAATATAGATAATTAGCATTAGATAATTGGCAGTATCGCACTTAAACGTGGAAAAGTCGTTCAGCAAGGACTCAAAGAAGTAACA
>JAUZSX010000056.1:973093-991080 GCA_034780655.1 Idiosepius hallami
ATCTGCCCGAGACAGCTAAAGGTGAATGTAATGGTTTTTGACTGGGATTTGAACTCGCGTAATACGATTTCAGAGCCTGAGCTTCTAACAATGCTCCACTGTTGCCTCCCAATATATATATATATATATTACTTAAATTTAGACACAGAGTCAACAACCTTCAGCAATTGCCAGTTCCTTGATACGCGATCATCAGGCCGAAAAGTTTTTCAGCCTGATGAAGTAATTTAGAAAAAAAAAGAAAAAGAGCGGAAAAATTGTTTGAAAAGTTTTTAGAACTTTTTTTTGCATTAAAGGAAGAGAAAAACATGAAGTGCGGTTGCGGTGGTGTGTGCTCTCTGCTCTACTCGGTCTCGTCTGTAAGAATGCAATTTGATTGGCTATTGAAATCAACATAACCAATCAAATTGATTTATGACAGACGGTGTATATACTAATTATGTCCCAAGTAATTATTTATATTTTCTTGGCTGGTTTTAATTAAATTGTTTCAAATTTAATATTTTAAATTTAAAAAAGGGTTTTTGTTTATTGTTTAATAAATGTGGTAATTTGTGTTTTTGATTAGTTTATTTTCTATGAAAAAATTTTTTATAAGAATATTTAAGTGGATTGAACATTTATTTTCTTGTTTGATTTTCGCTCATTAGAGTTATTATTTTAAGTTAAAGAACTTATCACCTTAAAAATGGCCTTGTACCAAACTTAGTTGCTGCTGCTGCTGCTCAGGTATATATTATCGATTAGTTTGTTTTGTTTTTTTCAAATACCTGATCAGCTTTTTTTTTTTTTGAGTAGTTGGACTGAAATGATTTTTTATTTTTGAAACAAAGCAGATTCAAATTTTTCATTTTTTTTAATTGAAGTGTAAAAAAAAAACACAAAACAAGAAAATAAAAAATAAAATCATAAATAAAAATGAAGGTTGAGTGAAGACAAAAGTAATCGATAAAAAAATCTCTTTCTTAAACTTAAAACTTTTTTTCGGATATTGCCTTCTTGTGTTTTTATTTTAAAAAGAAGTATGTCTAAATAGAAATTAAACTACAATTATTAGATGATATCGTGTTTGTATTTTATGACATATTTTTTTTTATGAGGGTTCAAATCTTTGAAATTAAAAACTATTTGCGAAATTATTAAGTGTTTGTTAATTTAAAAAAAAAAAGAAATATTAATGTTAAGCATTTTGGATACACCTACACCTCCGTCAGGGGATATTTATTTATTTTTTTTAAATATTTTTTTTCATACATCGTCGGAATTAATTTTATTTTCCATTTCTCCTAATATGTGTGTATGAAATGTACAATACACAAATGAGGGTGGGGTTTAAAACGCATAAAAATAAAACAATAAATAAATAAAAACACGAGGTTAGGTGTAGCAAGGTGAGAAAATTCAGTTGATATCACATGAGATGATGTACCACGAGGTTAAGACGGAAAAAATATAAACACGTTAAAAACAAAACAAAGTTGTGTATAGACAGTATAAACATGCATGTTAGACATTACATACATACACAAAGATATATATACATACATACATATATATATGTGTGTGTGTGATTATCATTCAATCGTTATTATTATTTACTTATCTGCACACAATTATATACACACCATGAAATAGATTGAAAAAAAAGAAGAAAAATACGGTTTATACTTACTTGTCTATTTTTAAAATAAAATCGATGTAAATTATTAGATTTTTTTTTCACAGTTTCAAAACAATTTTTTTTGTTTTTTCTTTGAAAAAAAATTCTTCTCAATTAATTTTTTTAGTTTGAGGAAGAAAAAGAAAGATGAGAGAAAGAAAGACTAAAAGAAGAGAGAGATGGAAAGAAAGGAAGAAAGAAAGTAGTGTTTCTTATTCTTTTTAGTTACTTAGTTCTTTCCACAAATCTTTTATGTATATATATATACATTCATATATATATATATACATAGATAGATAGAGAGCTCGACACAAGCCGAGAAGACTTAATATTGGTGAGTTTGAACTCAATCTAAGGAAGAAAAAAAAAGGAGCTGTTTTTTTCCGACAGAGGAGTAAGTATTAATGGAAGAGAAGAGGAAGAACAAGGAATTTGTTTTAAGAAATGGAGAAAAATAAAACTCAGGGGGGGACAACTTTTGATGGCGATTTGGGGTAGAAAAAAAAATTATTTAACGAGAGGGAAAAAAAACTAAATACACACAAAAAAAATACAGGAAAGAATACGAAAACCAAAAAGAAATCTCCAAGAAAAAAAATAGGAGAAAGAAGAAAAAGCAAGAAAAAAAAAGGATTTCTTTTTCCACACTCTCTCTCTTTTTGGAGTGATTTTTTCTTTCACCCTCCCTAACTTAACCTTCTACTCCCTCCCTCACTTAACCTTTCTCTTTACTTAGTCACTTCTCTACTCCGCTCTCTATCTGTTACTTATTTAATCACTCTTTCTCTTAGTTACTCTCTCTGTTACAGACTTAATCACTCCCTCTCTAACTTAACCATTCTCTTTAGGTACTTACCCACTCTGTCTTATTTATTTACTCTCTCATTCACACTCTTTTACTTACTCTCTCTGTAACCTAGTTATTCGCTCTCAACTTCACTCACCCTCTTTCAGTGACTCTTCTCTCTCTCAATGTTACTCTTTCCCTCTCTTACTAATTCAATTCTTTACTCACTCGCTCTCTCTTTTGCTTTTACTCTTTCAGTCTTTTTTTACTCACTCGCTCTCTGTTTTAGTTTTACTCTGTCAGTCTTTTTTTTACTCTCTCTCTCTATCTAAATAATTCATTTTCTCTCTTTTTATTTACTTGTCTTTCTCTTTGTACGTGCGACTTGGTAAATAAAGCACTGGAGTAGGAGGATGAGGAGAAGAAGTAGACGGAGGTGGCGGAAGAGTCGCTAAAGAAGAGAGACGCGCATGCGCAAAGATTCAAACTCACAGGACAAACTAATCCAGTGCTTCCCCCTCCTTCCTTCTCAAATAATCACAATCATAACATTTTCAATTTATGTCTTCTCTGCTTTCTTTCTTCACTTTTCCCTTATAACTTCGTTTCTTTAGGGCTTTTGAGATTTTAATATTTAGACCCCATTTTTTCCTCGTCTTTTACGAACCCATTCTGTGGAATTCAAAACCCAAAGCAAATCAAAAACAGTAACTCATGAACAACAACCAAAACCGACCGACCGCCCTCATGGTTTTTTGCATTCATTCCCTTGTTTTGTTTTTGTTGTCATCAATCACCATTTACTAATTGTTAGTAGTAAAATAATTGATTCCTCTTTTTGTGCAGCTGCAAGAAGAAGTAAAAAAAAATGTGGTAGAATTTTAGCAAAAAAAAAAAGCTTTTAAAAAAGGCAGGGTTTTTTTTTGTTTTGTTTAAATTATCCCCGCCAAAAAAAAGAGGTTGACATATTAATGAAATCACCAACAAATTATAGAAAAAAATAGCAATCAAAAATTTTATATTAAAAAAAAAATAATGCAAAAAAACACGAATTAATAACACTAGGTTTTATTCATTTTTAATTTTTTTTATAAAAAAAAAAGTTTGATTTAAAAAAGAAAAATGAAGAAAAAAACGCACTTTTTGGAAAAAAGGAAATGCTATTATTTTATTTGTATCTTGTCATTCTTAGAGTTTAAAAATGACTAATAAAAAAGGATCTATTTATATGCAATGTAAGAATTTTGGTAGAAACATGGGATATTGTTACTACTAATATTACTAATATTAAAGGCAGCAGCAGCAAAAAAAAAAGAAATCCGAAAGTTGTTGGATAATAGCAGAAAGTTATTGGAGGCTAAAATAATGCAGGTAAGTAAAATACAAATGACAAGAAGACAGCATGTCATGTATGTATATCCATCCAGTGTAGACGTAGTTGACTTATTCGGCCAAAAAAGGACTGAGGTCAGGTGACCAAAGCGTCGACCAATCAACGTTCGTTATTCGGGTACTCGCTGTAGTATGGTTGATGCCAGCCAGCAGCCCTGAGTTAAACAACTACCGTGTTAGTTCTCATGGTCTAGTTACAACCTACAGTTACCGGTATACCGGCCGAACCTATTACTATTGTCCCGTATTTACTCTTTTAAGGTGTCTGGCACCATTTTAGAGTTAAAAGTCGTCTATTTCGACGGATTTATTGGGTGTTTTGATTGATTTCGAACGGCTTTGTAATCATGTGATATCGATTGACCAATCAAAATTTTTGATTTTCAAGCGAGCATATATAAGGCTGAAATGAGAGAGAACTGGAGTAATGCTGGCAAGGAAGCTCGCGCTGGTCTTGGAAATCCGGCGTGGAAAATGGATACAAAGACCCATCCAGCTCTGCAAGGATATCAAACGAATGCTCCAAAGATGTCTAAAGGGTACTGAAATTCTATTTTTGTTATTAACATCTTAAAAAGGCGTTATTTTAACCATCCAAGGAGTAGGAAGCTCCATTGTAAAAGTCCGCCATTGTTCGTAAGTAGGCTGCCGTTTCGACTCTCTTTTCTTGGTATCTTTTTCAAACGTCGATCTAAGTTCCTACTTTTTCATGTCGTCAGTCATTTTTGTAAAGATGTTTGGATCATTTTGATGTATATTACGTGGTTAAAATAACGCTCTAACGAACGGTTCTTTACGTTTTATGTACACCATAGCTGGCTTCTTGAAAATAAAAATGTCGTTTTAACCGATTCAGCAAATGTCGCTATCTTCCGCTATTTCCCTCCCTTTTTAAACCAAGCAAAAAAATAAAAACTCGTGCTCGTAAATCTGATTATTGTTACCCTTTCTGTATATTTGTTTATGGATTGTCTTTCCACATTTCTTGTATAAATATGTATTTATTTTTGATTAAAGAAAATGATTTTATTTACGAATAATTTGACACTAAAAGCAAGGTGAATAATCGCTATTTAAAAAAACGATTGCTTATGTTAAAACAAAAAGAAGAAAAAAAAGTGGCTAGTTTAAACAAAATAGATTTTTTTCATATCTGTATTTTTATTTTATTTAAATATTATGGGGCATATCATACTCTGTTTACCCCTTCCCCCCTTTTTTTTTCTTAATTTTTAAATTATGAAAAAAAATTGATTTGCTTTTTGCAATTTACCATGTTTCCTTGCTCACTCCATAATCACAAAATGAGGGACCAGTTCGCCTAATCAATACTATTAAAAACCGATCCCTGACTTTGTGACCACGCCGTGCACCTATTTACAAGCAAGATTTTTTTTGAAGGTTGCTCGTCGGTAAATAAGTTAATGAAATGGAGTCAAGTGCGAGAAATGGCTCGGTTGCTTTATTTCTTATTTTTTATGTCGTCCCTAATTCATAGCCCTGTTTTTAATTGATATATAAGCAGAAAGCATCGAAAATAACTAGCCGATCTCTAGTAGTAAATGTATATTATATTATTATGTAGTAGTTCCAGTTCCACCATGATGATAAATCGTTACTGCCTCCATTTCCTTCTAGACATCGTCTTCTTTTTTTTATTTAAAATAATATCGTTCTTGTCTCTTCAAGCTTTTTTTCTCTATATATATTTGACACTATCGCCATTACGAAAATAGTTAAAAAGATTCGTTTATTTCAATAAATGTGCCGTGTTTAAAGTGTGATTATTTGATGGGTTTTTTTGCTCGTTTTAAAATGTTGTGGCTGATGGTAGTAGTGATGGTAATTGGTCTCTTCTTCTTTCTCACTTTTATTTATTTATTTATATTTAGTGAGCGCGCTTCTTCTTCTTCTTTTTCTCCTTGTATTTCTCTTTTTCCTCCTCTTCTTCTTGTTTAACCGTTGATGGAGGAAGAAGGAGTCGTTTTCTACGTCGCCGTTTATCAAGCTTAGACTGTCTACCTCACCCATCTCTTTATCATCACTCTCACTAAACATTTCGAATTTGCCTGCTTGCCTTGGCCCTTTTTTTTTCTTCTTCTTTCCCACGATTTTTTTTTTCTCACTCAACACGACCCTCTTTTCTTTTTTTTCTTCTTCCTTCTTTGCCCGGTGAGTGACTGAGTGAAAATTTTACTTTAGCTCGATTTGAAATATTCAACCGCCTTTTTCGCAACATCTGATAGTATAAAACACCCCTCTCCCTTTCCTTACACAAACTCGCTGATATATGTATTTGTGTATGTATATATATATATATAGTGTGTACCCTTTCCTTTCAACTACTACTGTTTCAAAATGTAACATTATTGCTTTGATCGAATCAACTAGGCTTTCTTTCTGCTGGGATTTCTTTTTGATTGAGGTTCACTAAAAATCATTGTCATCCATGAAATAATCTCGTGTTTAAAATAAATGAAATTTTAATTGAGAAATAAACTTGCATTCATTGCAATGAAACCGAGGAAAGCACAGCACATTTTAGTCCTAAATGTGTTTGTATAATTAAGTTTATTTTGGAGTGACTACTGAATAGGATTCCATCTTAAATCTCGATTTCTCTCCATTTCTGGGAATTTAAATTGATTTCTTTTTATTTTAGGTTTAAATAAGTACGATTGCAAATGATAATTGTTTTAAAAAAAAAACTCTCTCTTCTACATAGATCGTATCCTTGGTAACTCAAAAACGAAATAATGCTAGTGTGTTTTTTTTTTTTCGTTTGAAAAAGAAAGCACAGGGCCAAGAAGTGAAGAAGCATCAAACAATCTCTGTTGTAGCTTATGACGCACTGGTCGCACTCCTCACTGGCGGGCGAGCGGCATTAAGGCAGGCAGCATTGGCTACAACAGGAAGTATTGAAGGAAAGAAGAAGCCTGCCTGCCTTAGTGCTTCTTCTCTTCTCTGTTCAGTTGAGGAGCTTTTGTGTCACCATTATTACTGGCTGCCTGCTTTCATGGCACACACACAAAACACAACTTTCTGGTGGCTCGATCTCTTTTCCCTTCTTTTCAATGAAAACCCTATCTTTTAGATTTTTGAAAATAAATAAAATTAGAATAAAATCTGGCTTTTATGACGTTGTTATTCAGTGGATCTTTTTTCCATCCATCGTGTTTATATACAATTTAAATATTGCTTAAGTCAAGATTATCTTGACATACAAAAAGCCCCTCTCTCCTTAGAATCTTCTTATTTATATAGATCAAGCCAAACTAATGATCTTAATTTTCATATTCAGAACATTTCTATTTATGTCTGAGATCTAAAATCGAATCTTTATAATATGTCAACCCAAATCTATTCAATTTCATTTTAGCACGTGGTGCTTTTTGTTTTGTTTTTTTTTAGACCGGCTTTCTTATTAAATGTCTTTTTTAGTTTATAAAGCAATTGGCTTGTAGAAAACCTGACTTAAACTGAACTGTTTCATTATTTTAAACATTTTTTATAAACATTTTGCTGAAGAATAAACTTCTTAATCCATTTTTTTAATTGTTTTGGTTTAGTAAAATGATTTAATCGCGATTTATTGTGTTTTTCTTTTTCAATTAATTTGGCAAATTTAGTTGTTGAATCTATAGTTTTAGGCGCAACATATTCAGTTTTTTGAAAATGCAGGTATTTTGAAGATATCATAAATATCTAAAAATGAGTGTTAAAAAAGGCCCCCACCCCCCGCTTTTTTTTTCTAAACACGTTTCATCTGTTGCCTTTCTTCTGTCTCTAAATAAATAGGTCAGTATCATTATCATGGTCGTCGTCGTCTTCAACCAACCAAGCAAAGCCTTCATTATTTGCCTCAGTCGCTTCTTCTTCCTCCAATCTCAAAGTTAGGCGCCTTTTGTGCCTTATACCTCGTCGTCCATGTGCTTGCTTGCCTTACTGGCTTCTTGCCCCACTCACTGCTGTCTGCCTCTCCCCCCATCAACTTAGGGTCTAATATTTCCTTACATTGCCACTATATTTTTTTTTATTTTTTCAAATTCGCCAGTGACTAAAACTTGTTCTATTGATATGCGGAAGAAAACAATCTGAAAAACCTTAATTTGTTAGGAATTGGGACTTTGTACGCTGTCTGTCTGTTGTCCTTAGGGAGATAGAAAATTTAATTAATTTTTTTTTTTTTTTTAATTTTCTTTAAATCAAACTGGAAATCCATTCATTTTATTTATAGAATCCTTTACTCACGTCGGAGTGGGTTGTTCTTGTTCCTAATTTCATCACACGAAACTAAAGAAGCGTGCTATATAATGTCTAGAATTAAATTGTTTTCTTAATTTCAATTTAATTTTTTAACGCCACGTGTATAGAAGAGCAATGAATGTCGTAAAGTAGAGAGAGTCGTGTAGAAATCTAATTGGCCGAAATTTGAGGATTGTTATTTTCAAGCTTTTAAAATCGGTTAATTAATTGAAATGATTTTTTAAAAAATGCGCTTTTTTCTGCACAATGTGTTTTATTAAGTTCAATTGACGTTTTTATTTTTCTAATGATCTTTTTTTTACGTAAAACGAATCTTAATAATGCAATAATCATTCGCTATTGATAGTTGAGTTTGTGTGGGTGGGTTTACACTTCCTGAAAAATTAATAAAAGTACATAAACATTGTAACATGCCCTCCCTCCATTTTATTTTTTTTAATGGGTGGGTGGCGTTACTGAAACCTAATTTTATTTGAAATGGTTTTATGTTAAATTTCCAAACAAATCAATTTCATTATTGACTTACTAACTTGACTGAAAAAAATGAAGTTACCGGTTAAGTTATTATTTTTTTAATACAAAATTCTTCGTTTTTGGAAATTGAAATCGTTAGACTGAAGACTAAGTCTATTATTGCAATTGCACTGTTATCAACAAATATTCGTTCTTTTAGATGCTTCTAAGGTTATTTTTCGAGATATCTATATTTATTTAAAATATTTTTGATATTTAGGAAACTAGAAAATGTAATTATTTTATGGATAGTTTTTCAATTGACTTCTTTTATCAATAAAATTGACTTTGTGTTATTAATAAAGACAATACACTGAATTTTAGTGTTATTTCTTTTGCCCGATAAATTTTCAACCTTTTTGATGATAAACAAAAGGAAATAAAAACAGAGCAATCAACAAACCAAGGTTTAATAAATAAATAAATGAATCACTAGTTTCATAACAATTCCTTTTTATTTCTGGTGCGACCAGAAGGTTTTTTAGTAAAAATCTTTCTTTTTTTTTCTCTCAAATATTTAATGATATTGCAGGGATTTTTGTTTGAATAAGTGTTGTTTGTTTGTCTATTATGTTACTCTAGATATCTACTTTGAAACCCTAATTCGTTTTGTCGATTAAATATATCGAAAATTATACTTCAAATACAGAAAACACTATTTAAAAAATAATAATTTAAAAAAAAACATCTCTTAAAAGGTGTATGCTTTTTTTTTTTTTTTTTTTTTTTTTTTATTTTTAGGGGGAGAAAGAAGCAGAGAGGGAGATCGCTCCCTTTCCCTCTCTACTGACTATCATTTATTTTTGATGATAATAGTAATAATAGTCAACAGTAGTGGTGAAGAAGAAAAGCATTATTAGCAAAAGTTCCAGGCAGATTATTGATTATTTCATCAAGACCTTCCTTCTCTTTCTCTCTATCTCTCTATCTCTCTCTGTTTCTGTCTGTGTATGGGGGAGTAGCAGCATAAAACTGAGAGGAGGAGAACTGACATGGAAGGAATTATTAAGACTTCTTTCTCATCATCGATGATGATAATGCAAATAATATGCACTGCATTTTGTGCAATGACTTGCTCGCTGCAGGCAAACCAAGCAAGAAACGAAGAAGCACTGGCTGGCAGCTGTATTGTTGTTATTCCCTGTAAAATAGATAAATAAAAATACCCACCTTCCTTCCTATCATTCTCAATCAGTAGAAGCAGGCATTGTGGTGACGGTTATATAAATGACAAAATTTGTTAAGAATTTCTAAAATTAATTTTCTGTAAAATAAGATTTTTTTTTTCTATTTTAAGAATTAACTTAACCTTTTTTTTAATTGGTTATCTAATCTTTGATGCATTTAGTTTTAATACTGAATTATTATTTCCAAAAATCTTGACTAATAATAATCTTTTACGAAATCCTGTTTTTTAGTAATATTTTCTGTATTAGAGGGGAAAAATAAAATAATCCGGTTGCTTTTATTTTTTATTTTCAAGCTATAAAACATTTTAGAAACGAAAGTAAAATTATTCTCGATATTATACTGAAAAAAAAATTTTTTTTTCTCATTCTAATTTTTCGTCACGAAATAATTTCATAATTGCACCCCCCTCTTCTTTTTTTTATAATAACGTTCTTGTAATTTTCTGTATGAAGTACATTAAATGCTTAATTCAGGGAACGGGGGAGAGATCGCTATTTGTTCAATATGGATTTTGATTTAGATATTTTGTAAAAGACTTAATAGAAATAATGGAGCTAATTTCTTTGTCGACGACGCCAATTCAGTTGACTACTGTTCTGTTGAATAATAATAATTAATTGATAGATGATTAAACTAATTCTCAATATTTAATCTACTAATGAAAAAAACTGACTTGATTTCCTCATCAGATGCAGCAGCAGCAGCAGCCTATAGTGGAGAACAAACAGGCGAAAACGAAAGCGTCAAACTGGATTATTATTATTAACAATGCAATTCAAATGCTGGTCGTTGTTGGAATATATTCTTGTTGTTGCTTTATAATGCTGTCTGTACATTGTTCCGTACTACTAATCTATCGGATTTATCAAGTAACAAAGCAAAAGCAACCGTTGTTGATTTCTTTCTGATTACTACTATAATACATGCAATGAAGTTATTATTGACTTGTGATAGCACATTTCATGCATATGACTCTTTTTTTATATATAATCATCGCCTCCCCCCCTTTTTTTTTTCCTTATCCATTCGTTTTAATTAAGTTTCTATTTTTCTGTACGATTTTAATTTGTAAATAAAATGCACGTTTTCTCCTATTTATCTTTGCATGTCATTTTTCTTGTTCTAAAACCATTCCAAAATGTTTTTATGTCGTTACTAAATTTTAATCAAGAGAATTTTTGAAAAGTTAACTAGATTATATTATTGGATTTCACTTTTGAATCATCTAGTTCTCAAAATAAATGTATAAAATGTGTCATTACCGATCATCATCAGTGTGTGTGGTGTTGTGTTGATGTCTCGAAGCCTAATAATAACTTTTTGTGTGTAAACGTTTGACGTGTTCTTGTTTAATTGGTAATTATCGTGGATCCAAAAAGATAGAAATAGTTGTTTGCCCCCCTCCCTCCGTTATAAATGAATGCTCGTTTGCCAGTCAGCCGCTCATTTAATGCTTGAATGAAGGGGGGGTTGCACACACACACACACACACTGAAGTCTGACAAAGCCGTTTCTGTCTTTTATCTCGAGAAAAGCTATAGACAAAAAGACACAACATGACTATATCAATGACCATGATGCTCTTTTTGTTGAGAGAGAGATAGTGAAAAAAAAGTTCTTGTATACGGAAATATTTTCCAAGGTCAAGGTTGAAACTCCTTTTTAAAACTAACAATGATTAAACATTTGTTTCCAAGAAGCTATTCATTTTTTAATATAATAGAATATTTTAAGAATGTAATATGTGAATATAGTTATAAGAGTACAAATTAGCTGATCGGTCGATTTATCTATAATTAGGTATTTTACTCAATGGATGATAACAATTGACGAAAACCAGGAAGCAAGAAGCAATTTACAATTTTTTCCTAATCGCACTTGGCTTATATCCACCCACACGAGGAGATGCCCCTTCCCTTCTAAATAGCGGGTAGAAATAAGTGTTATTTTTTTTCTATTATAATTCCGAAATATTTCATATATTTTTAATAAAAGTTATTCGTTCTCAAAAGAATTTGATATTTTTCGGGAAAAATCCCATTTTACATCAATAATTAAAGAAAGAAAAAAGTAGTGAAATAATGATCTAAATGAGTGGAGATAATCCTAAGTGCGATTTGGAAAATAATTAAAATTAAATCAATATTTTCTATTTAAAATTTGCACGTTTCATTACCATTTTCACTAAACGAAAAAAAAAAACATGCGGCAAGGCGGAAGGCCTTCTTTTTTATGAGGTTGAAGACGAATAGAATTTTTTTTTTATCTTTATATTTCAAAGTAGTACAAAAAATATATGAATGAATATTATCTTGTACTTGCTCTGAGTAATTAATAACTTTTTCAGTATTAGATTTTCTCTTAATACGTTTAAGAGGTAAAATATCTAAGATTTCAAATTAATCCCCAGCTTTGATAGTAATAGATTTTGCTTGTTTAAATTTAGAGTAGCAAAAATATATATGTATTGTGTTTAGGAAACTTATCTGTAAAAGTAGATGTCTAATTTTCCTGGTTTCGACGTCTGACATCATCAGCATCCGGACTTCTAAATATCCATATTTCATTCATTCACAAAGTTATTGTTTTCTAAAGTTAGAACCATTTTAATAATAAAATCTTCAACTGCATTAAAAAAAAATCCTCGAGAAAGAAAAAACTTTCTACACCATTAAAATCTGCTGGCCGCCGAAAGTTTAAAATTAAATCTTAGCAAGAAAATTTACTTGCCTATAAAGAATAATGTGCAAATTTTAGATTTAATTTTTTTTGTTTTTGTTTGTTCGAAATTTTTTTTGTTCATTTTTTTTTTTTTTTACTTTGGGTCTTTCCAATAACTTTACTAAGGAATGCATTTCTGCATAAATATTTTGTATCTATTATTTGGACCTTGTTGTATAATTTATTTATTTGTATAAACTATTTGTCCATTTTTCCTTGAAATAACTCTAATCATGATCTCATAACTTAATTTAGTTCATTAGTTTTGTTTTCAAAGATAAACAAACAACTCTAATTGGACAAATCCAAAATGTGAAATTGGATTTTATAATTGGTAGGGAGGTAGGTCAGTTGGTGAAACTCAATTCTAAGTAGAGACAAAAACTTATATAAAATTATGGCAAAGATATTGATGTAGATATTAAGTTTGATGTAAAATTATTTTTGAAAATATTGATAGACAACTATTTTTTAGGGCTGTTGTCCTCATCCTTATTGTTATAACAATGATAAGGGTAAGGACAACAGTCCAAAAAATAATTGTACAAAATAGGAAGCCTCTTCTGAAGGACAAGATACTAAGTTGTAATTTAAGTCTTAAAACTTTTTCTTAAATATCTAATAAAAATTCTAATGAAACAAATCTGTTAATTGGTGGTGGTTGTTAGGTGGATTACATTTTCCAAACTTTGTATTTAAATAGTTCAGAAAGTGTTTTCTTCTCATCATTATCAAGTTATGATCTAGTTAGTTTATTCTCTTTAAGTTTAAAGCCTTAAACTAATTAAGCTATTATGTTGGTATTTTATCGATGTTGATGGCTTTGATTTATCTCATTTTTTCAACAGAAATATATCGACTTTCTTCGTGTAATTTTTGTTTGGAAATATTTGTCATTCTAGATGTTGAGGTATTTTGTGAGATCTGAAATTAAGAAATTGAGTTGTTCCAATAAAACCATTTGAAATGTTTTACTTGTTTGAAAGAAACCTTATTCTGCATTCTGAAATCTAAGTCATAAGATCTTTTAATGATTCGATTTTAAAAGACTTCTTTTAATGCCTATATTATTATTGTTTTGTGTAATTTTATTAGCCTTTTCAATTGTTCTAAGTTATTTGATAATTTAATGTCTTACTTTGTTAACTTCTGAATATAAATCTTAGATTGTCAAGTAAAGCCAGGAAAGTGTACTTTTTAAATTTCTTAAATGCATTGCTTTGCAGTTTTTAAAATTTTATCAAAGAAATTCAGATAAGAAAGAACCCCTTGTTTCCACTATAAAATTAATTATGTGAGTTTATGATTTAAAAAAATAGGGGTATAGTTTTGTTTACATTAATAGTATTTAATTGAACAACAGAAAAGTTGGCTAATTTTGAAAAGATGGTATGTAGTTTTTTTTTGTTTTTTTTTTTTCTCTCTAAATGAAATGAATTAAAAAAATATTTAATGTGACAAAATCACTGAAAGATGTTTTAATGTCATTTATGTACTGACTGCACAACTTCTGACCAGGCTTCTGATTAGTTTTATCTTCAAGATAAAATCTGAACCAAGTCAAAAAAGCTTTACGAAATTAGAGCTTTTTTCAATGTTGCCCTTCACCTTCTATTACTGTCAGGTGGTGGGCCTCATTTACCAATCCTTTTGGAATCTGTGTTGTGGATTTTAGAGGATTTAGTTAATGAGTCTCACCTGCTCATCAATCACATTCAAAAGGGATTAACTTAGGTTTAAAATTGAGTGATATGTTTCTAAAGTCATGAACATTACCCATTGCTTTTCATGCAACATATTGTATAGTTCATAAAATAGATTCAAGACTGTTATTATTATTATTGCTCCATTAAAAATAGATATGAAGTTTAACTTCATAAAACCTTTAAAAAAAATTAACCTTAACAATTCCTCTTAATCCCAATGCATTCACTCTTTTGCCATTGATTAAAATTAAAAATTTAGATTCATGAAAAAAATAGACTTAACAATTTTTTAATTTTTTTTTTTTTTGGGGGGGGGGATAAAATATTTAAAAAAAAAAAAATGTTTTTTAACAAAAAAGTTAAAATAAAGTTAACGGAAATTATAAAAACTTACAAGAAACAAAAAACTTGGGAGGTAGGTTTAAACACAATACAAAGAATTCAAGTCCAATGGATAGTCAAACAATTTTTTTAATATTATTTCTTATCCAAAAGGCTGTATTTCTATTATTCTTTCTACTTTAGTTTTTCTTTATTATTTTTTTTATCTATTTATTTTTCCACTATTCCTCTCATTGCATCTCATTCGACCAAAGAACTTATGCATTATGTGTGTGTGTGTGTGTATGTATATATATATATATTTGTGGTATTGATTATCCTATTCATCAATTCTAAACATTGGAATAAACTTGATAAATATTGCTTGATTTGGGGAAGGGTTTGAAACTATGTAGCAAGATCTTTTTGTTATATACATTCTCACAAAATGCAACTCAAAGAAAATGGTTCTGGATATTAGTCATCACTATTAAACTTTAGTGTTTAACTCTAACTTAATCATAATTTGTGTTCACAATACTTTGAACAATATAAGAAATCTGTTAGTAATATAGTGAAACTTAATATATATAAAGTATGGCAATAATCCCTTATATCTGTATATTTTCTTCAATCTGAATTTTTTTCTCTCTCTCTCTCTCCTGTATTCAAGTGGGGATTCAAGCCAATTCATAGATGAAGTCCATCAAGCAATGATTGCCAGGATCAGCTGACAAAGTATTTTGCCATTAGCATTTCTCACTAAAATGTTTTCTTCTTCCAAAGTAGAATCTTTTAAGCTTAATGGTAATCTCCTGTAGAAAAAAAATTAGTGAGTATAAAGTCATATAATTACATGTGAGTATAAATTACATTAATAAAAGCATTTTTCCTTTTTGATAAATCTAAAGAACCTGATATTTCTTCATTTATCATCAAAATCCATTTAGTATGATTATAAATAACTAACCAGAAAATGTTTTGTTTTTTTATTTTAAACATGCAATAATATTAACTGGGCAGTGTTATTGAGGGTGGTAGGTATAAGAAATTTACAGGTTTTTGATTTGTAATAGATTGTATAACAGATTACAGTCTCTTGAATTAAAATGAAATTTAGAATTCAAAAAAGTAAAAAGAAGCAAGAATATTGTTTTACTATGATTTTAGTTTTTTTTTTAATAACTGATTTTGATTGTTAATATTATACTAGTTAATGAGAGAGCCTTGTGTTCTGTTTAAATATTGTGCCATTTTACATTTTCATCCAACACACCTCTCCATTAAAACTTTTATCTTTTCTTTTATTATAAGTGAACACCTTCTCATTGGAACCTTATGACTTCTAAATAGTATAAAACAATTTCATACAAATGGCATTCACATCTTTTTTTATTAACATTAATATTTGAGCAATATTATTATTGTCTTTTGGATCCTAAAGGGCTGGTACATTAGTCCTGACGACATACGGCAAAAGAAAACACACCAATATTTTTGCTCTAATATGTTCCTCTAATATAACAGCTCTGAGTGATTACTTGGTAATTTTGATAAGTCAGGGTCCAAAGAGTCAGTTTTTCAGATTTTATAAATCAAAACATATTGATTATTGAAAATAAAATATTACTTTCATGATTGTAAATAAGCCCTTACTTGAAAACTAAATTTTCTATCATTCTGATTTAAAACAAAATTAGCTTGACACAATTTTGCTCTTGACTTATTAGATTTTCGGCTTAGGGCAGGCGATATTATATGAGACTTAAAATCAACTCCTTGAAATGAAATTTTTGTCACTTGAAAAAAACTAGTTTGTTGAATTGTATTCCACATCAACCTTTTTAGGTCATTTAATGCAGAGAACAATCGTTTTTGATTGAATGTTCTTTTTGTCCAGACATAATTTTTTTTAATAAAATAATATGCACTATTTAACCCATAGCTAAAAGAGATTTGGGATTCATACTTTCCCCCCCAAGATTATTATCCCAATATGAACGCAAACAGAATGACGAGGATTTGAACTCTTGTATTATGGGTCCTAGTCTAACTGTCTATCTACTGTCCCAAGTTGACTTCTTTTTTAACTAATTAATCACTTTATTGCCTTTTGTATACTTAGGTTTTTGTCTTTTTTTTTCTCTCTTCAATAGTTCCATATGATAATATGGAAATTTTGCCCGAGATCTTAGATGAATCATTTGATATTTATTTTGTTTTAATATTTGCAAAATCAAAATAGTTTGAAATCTTGCTTAGTTATTAATTTTTATTTTGAAAAAAACAAAAAGGGTTCTGACATTTTATCATCAAAGCTTGTTACTAGTCACTAATTGAATTGCTAACTGCAGTTTTCTTTTGGCTCATTCAACTAGTGTTATTATCACAGAATTTTAGATGAAGTGAAAAAAAATAAAAATGAGAATCCAACAAAAATTTCTTGTTACATGAAAGACTTAAGAATCTTTTTTCTAGTATTTGGTTTAGTGGTGATTTGAATTTTCTTGAAACATTCAATAGGTTATTTATTTAAAGAATAGTGAATAATATGGTTTGACTCTGTTATTCTAAATTCCATCTGGTTCCTTTTTTATTTTTTTTAGAAAGATAAATAATAAAAAATAAGCAAGATAAATAAAATGTTATTTTTGTTGCATTCATTTGTACCTTAACTTGGCATAATAGATTTTCACAACAAAATGTTTCATACACTATCAATTTAACTCATTGAAACATAAATTTAGTTGTGTGTAATATATAGCATAAACACGTGAAGCATGATGATCCACTGTTTATTCACAGTTAACGAGTATAAAAAAAAATTTGCCACCCTCCATTTACTCCTAAAAGTTCCCAGGGGGACATTGAAATTTGAGTTTAGCACCATGAAAAACTGCTATATTCACATAAACATTAAATTTTCGACAAATATGATAAAAGAGCCTATGGGGCACACCTGAGTTCTCCCCAAAGTACAGACAAAATTTTATAGGAATCAGATATTTTTCGCTAAGTTACTTTTTTACTCCTATCATGTTTAACATTATTTGTACAAAATTTTAATGAATTCCAAGGCCTAGTTTTTGAAAAAAGTGCAGACAAAGGTGAATTTCTAGGTCCACCCACATCTCGTCTTTGTTAGAGGACCAACAAAAACCCCTTTTTTTCTTTACAAAAAAATGTATGTATAATTTAACAGTGTGAAAATTTGCTTACTAGAAAAATGTATGGATAGAAATATTCTATAGTAATCTATATACGTAAAAAAAGTCATATTGTCGTGTTTAATTGGGTTCTACATCCGCTTTCATATTTCTGGTTTACAAGCCAGGTATGTGGCTAGATCATGCAGGGCCATTCCATGTCACGTGTGTTACAGTTCAGACGGCTTTTTAGTAATTCAATTTATTTAAAATGTCCCATATAA
>JAUZSX010000056.1:991180-1007173 GCA_034780655.1 Idiosepius hallami
AGAAAAAATATAAAAATGTTGGAAAATATTGGGTTTAAAATTCTTTGATTCAGGACCACTTTTCATGGAATGGGCCTGCAGAAGAAAACAAGAAACTGAACTGAAAATACTTGTATTCTTTAATGGTAACCCGTCTAAATATTGACCACACTCAACTTTGCTTAACTTATGACGGGAACTGGTGTCTACAAAGTGACTTGATGGTATAAATCATTTTAACAACACAGAAGTCTAGATTATTAAAAAAAATAAAAAACTTTTTTAAAAATATAAAAAAAAGTTTTTTAAATAAAAATAAATGAAAAAAATTTTTCCTTTAAGTGTTCAAATTATAAAAAATAATTACTAAAAAAATGTTTAAGGTAACTTCTCTATTAAACAAAAAACAACAATAAAAAAAAAAATGCTGTCTATACATAGAGCTCTTCAGAAAAAAACTAAAATAGTTATTTAGAAAACGATTCACACCATTAAAATTAACCACCTTAGAGAAAAGCATCAGAAAATAATTTAGTATAAAAAAAAAAGCTTCAGAAATGAATTTAGTATAAGATTTAAAATAAAAAAAAAAGCATTGAGTGTCTAAAAATAAATAATTTTTGTTTTTTCCCACAGAAAAACTAACAATATGCAGAGTCCAAACAGGCCGTCGGCTAATGATTATAACTCAGTAAGTATGAAAGTTTTTCTCTAACCTATTGCATCAGATAATTTTGTTTTATCTGTCCGCATAAATGACAAACTTAATCTTTACTAATTTGATAAAGTAAACTGTATGAATCATAATGTCACATGGCAAATATTTACTACTTGTTACTAGAATTTTTTTTTTTTTTTTTCATTCAGTAAATTTTTACCTTGTAGTTAATATAACTAAGTGTAAACTATCAAATATTGTATTTTGGCATATTTCATATTGTTAAATGGCTAAATTATTTTTTGATTTGCCTTCAAAAAGTTTGAAGAACTTTTTTTTTTTTCATCTAATATTTTCAACAATTTTTGAAGTATTATAGTTATTGATTTCTTTTATAGTTTGAACAATTTGTTCAAATTATTACTTGGTCATTAAGGTTTGATTTGCAAATTAACATTTTTATTAAAATGATAATTATAGTGAAATAAAATGGGTAGATTTATATCAAAACACAAAGAAGCCTCATATTGCAATAATTTAAAAATACTTTTTATAAAGCCACTAAATCTTTATATGATTTGCTTAAGAGTAAGGTTTTTTTAATTTGTATTTTTGCTTCAATTCAGCAATAAAATAAATCCTTGTAGTTTCCTTCCTATTTAACCTTTAATTCGCTGTATTTCAATCACCAGCAAGAAAGTTTATTTTATGCAAAGTTTGAAATCTAGGTGCTTTAAGAAAAAATCCTTGTAGATGTTGTCAGAAGTTCAGTTAAAACGATTTGTAGATTAAAAATGAAATGAATTATTTGGAAAATGTTGATTTTTTTTTTTCTTCTTATTTTGGTTATAAAGAGAAAATAGATGCATGTTTTGAATATATTTTATTTGGTGTAAATCTAAAATTGTCAAGGCTCATTTAGAAATATTAAACTTTTTGTAGAAAGATTTTAAAACTAGAAAAGAAAGGCTAAACTAATTGATCACATTAGAAACTAATTTAACCAAATAATTTGCTCATATATTTTCAAAATAATTGTATAACATGTAGTAATGCATAAACTACACAGATAAGTGGAGATTCTTTATTCACTAAAAGTTACCCGTCTTGAAAAATTGTAGTTTTAATATTTCTTTGTGCTTAGATTTTTATTTTCATTTTTTTAAGAAAAAAAAAGTTTCTATTGTAATTTTGAAGTAGAAATTGTTACACTGAGATATTTCTAAAATTAATTTATTGAATTGAGAATAATCAATAGAACTTAATGTAAATGTAATGTAAAGTTAAAACTTAATGTAAATATACAAAAATGTAGGGTTTTTTTGGGGAACGGTGGGGTTGTTCCCTAGAAATACCTGGTTTGCAAGTGCCCAAGTGCAGATAAACCCACTTGGGACGACAAACTCATACGACATTCATTTAAGAGAAGAAAACTCTGACATAAAATCTGCATTCCGCTGAAACAATTAGTCATCTTGCCCAAGCTTGTCACTGATAAATGTCTAGGCAGAACGAGAGCAGGTTGTGTGTGTAGTACAAGCGCACAATATATAATCTACATGTACAGACAACTCAAGAAGGGCAGCCCTTCAAATACAGGTGGCTTGCTCATGTGTAGCCCTTCTTTGAGTTGACCGTTTTGTCAAGAAGTGGCTGTTACAATATATAGTTTTAAGAAAAATCAAACTTATAGAAAGATACATCAGAATAAATCTTTTTTTTTCTTTTTCTTTTTTTTTAATCTTAAAGAACTGATATAGGACTTGTATTTTATATTTTCATTTATGCAGTTTTTATAAATGAATGCTTTTTAAATAAATACAGACAGTTTTGGTTTAATTCAAATTTTTATTTGATAATTATTATAATTTCTTGTGTTTTTAGGTGAATCACCAGTCAGGTGATGCTGCCAATCAAGAAAGTAATCGTCTACCAGGGCGATTGACAAACCAACTTCATTATTTACTGAAGGTGGTTGTCAAAGCAGTATGGAAGCATCAGTTTGCCTGGCCTTTCCATCAACCAGTGGATGCTGAAAAGCTGAACCTACCAGTAGGTTTTACTTTTTATATATTGATTAGTAATATCCAACTGTTATAAAGAAATTTGATTTTAAATGTTTCTTTAATGTATATTTTAAGTTAACCATTGACTCAAGATTCTTTTAAAATTAATATCATATTAAATGGATGATATCTAAAAACAAACCAACTTTATTTTACAGGATTATCACAAAATCATCAAG
Organism: Idiosepius hallami; assembly: GCA_034780655.1. NCBI lineage: Eukaryota > Metazoa > Mollusca > Cephalopoda > Idiosepiidae > Idiosepius > Idiosepius hallami. The sequence goes on from JAUZSX010000056.1 coordinate 994,063, forward strand.
TCTCCAATGGATTTAGGGACAATCAAAAAACGCCTGGAAGCTAATTATTATCACAGTGCAAAACAATGCATAAGTGATTTTAACACTATGTTTACGAACTGTTATGTTTACAACAAACCTGGCGAGGTAAGATTTTCATATTATCAAAATCTATTGAACAATCAATTTTGATTATTTGAGGGTTTTTTGTTTTTTTACACCTTTAAAAATCACTAATGAGTTTTGTTTTAATATTTGTTTCTTCATTTCTGCTTCCAGGATATTGTTCTTATGGCACAAACTTTAGAAAAATTATTCCTTCAAAAAGTTGCTCAAATGCCTCAAGATGTGAGTTGGTTATTTTTCAAATTTTCATATTACTCTTTTTTATTTAAAGGAATAAGCTTTAACTCATGAAAAAAAATAAATTGACCATTTTGAAATATTTTAATATCAACTGATTATTTTTCTCTTCCGGAGGGTGGGAGGAGGAATAAACATTTTCAGGATATGTTTTGAAGGTTTCAAGTCATAACATCCATTTGCAAAAAGGTCCAAATTGCCATAGGGCCCATTCCAATTTTGCCATTGACAATAATGTCTTATTTTCCACAACCATCCATCAGCAAAAAGGACTAAATTTCTTTTTATCAAATTAATTAGATTGATGATTTCGTTTTTCAAAAGGATTAGGATTAGACAATTTATTGTTTGGACAGCAATGTTTTTTTTGTTGTTGTTTTTTAAATCAGACATTATTGTCAGTGGGTAAAATTGGAATGACATATATTTTTTTTCAAATGAGGGTTTTGACTTACTACTGTTTTGAATAATTAAATTTTAAAAGAAAAAAAAAGCAAGTTAGGTTTTTAAAGAAAAAAGAAAAGTAATGATGATGATATTTGTATTAGAATTATACTTTTTTTTTATTTTTATCTTTTTTGGGTGAAAGTAATAAACCAACTTTTGAAAAAAAGAAAAAAAAATTGTTTCCTCTTTTCTTTGTTTAGGAAGTGGAAATGACAGTTACCAGTAAAAAATCTGGTTCTAAAGCAGGTTCTTCTTCTTCAACTGCTAACACAAATAATTCTGCATCTGCTACCTCTGCCGCTGCTGCCCCGCCTCCCTCATCTGGCCCCAATTCGGGCTCCTCCTCTTCTGTGGCCACACCCCCGCCTCAGGCTACCGCACCCCCCACTAACGTGGCACCTCCACAGGTAACTTCTCCTGTTGCTTCACCAGTCCGATACAACACGAGTCAGTCTGGTACTATTATCAAGTCCCTCAAAGAGGAGGAATCGGAAACATCCCAGGTTCAAGCAACTGTCTTACCTCCATCTCAGCCCACAAAGGTCAGTCTATTTTGAATTTGGCTCATTTGGCTAAGTTATTAGTTTTCATCATCATCAACCAGCAAAAAAAAACTGAAGGAAATAGCTTTCAACTCTTTCATTGTCTGAAAGCTTATTTACATAGTTTTCAAACTCGTCAGGGACAGGGAAGAAAACTTATCACACTGATGTTTACAGGTCATTTCATAATAGTAATACAAATAATATAACTTTATTATAATGTATATTTAAGTTATTTGATACTTTATATTTTCAAGAAACAATTATTTGATCTCAATCTTGATATTTCTGCTATTGTTAAATTTTCTGTTCACATAATAAGATATATTCAGTAAATTAATTTAACATCAACTTTGTCATTATGTTTCAGTTTATAATGAGAAACAATGGTACTTTAATTAGTGTGATTTGTTAAAGAAAAAAAAAAGATGAATGAATTTGTTTTTAATAAATAATCATCAGTAACCTTGCTTTCATGCAGTGGTCACAGCAAATTCATTTTTGTCTAGGAAATGACTTAATGAGCTCTGTGACCATTTTTTTAGAATTGTAATTGGTTGGTGACAAATATTCCTTAGCCAAAGCCTACTTAAAAGCATTTGCTGCAACTACAATTTGTGTAAACAAACACATTAACATAACTCATACGGTTAAAATTCCAAAATGAATCGGCCCACTCCTTGCTCCCGAACACAAAATCATTAACAGCGATAGCTTTTTCTTTTTTTATTGAATTTATTAAGAAAAAAGAAAACTGGCTTTGTTTGAAAATGGGATGTTCTTTTTTTCCTTTTTCTCTCCTCATCATGTGTTTTCTTTTATTTTCTTTAATATTTTCATTTCTATAAAAAAAGTGTTTAGTTTCTCTGATTTTGTATTCTATAACTCCAAGTGATTGATCTGATTGAAACTGACAAAATGGAAACATTTTGAAAAAAAAAAAAAAAAGATTTTAAAACTTGTTCCTCGTGAAGAATATTATCTAAATAGTTTCTTCAATCAATATTTTATCTTACTGTGGCAGACAAAAAAAGGTGTAAAACGGAAAGCAGACACAACTACTCCTGGCAGTATTGGCCCATCCACGGCGCCATCATCAGTCTATCACTCTTCATCAGTTTATGAACCCAAATATGATAATAAACTTCCAACTGCTAAAATACCATTGCGAAGAGAAAGCAATCGCCAAGTAAAGAAACCAAAACGTGATCTACCAGAAGATCAGGTATTAGAAATTTTCTCACCTTATATTATCTCCACTGTTTAAAAAAAAAAAGAAATTTTTTTACATATTTCGTTTCATTCAGAATTTTTTTTTTTGTTTGTTTTTGACATACATTGCTGTTGCTGTTATTTGTTAAAGGTTTTTTTTTTTTGCTAATAGACTTTTCTGTGAATTGCTCAGTTGTGTCTTACTAGTCTGAAGTTATGCAAACATTTGTTTCATAACAAGCACATATTTCTATCCTTATAAAATCTAAGGTTTACATGAGATATTTTGAAGAATTTATAAACTTGCAATAACTAATAAATATTATGTAAACTTAATAACAATTGGCTACTAAGAGAAACAAAAATTGTTTCTTTTTATCCATTTATCAAAAGCTAAAGTTGACGATATCACAATTACTAAAAATAGAAGATGGTTAAAGGAATATCCTTTGAAATACTTTGACCTTTTAAACCCTAAAGGACTAATATATCGGCCTTGGAAACTTAAGGCAAAAGAAGACGCACACACACAACGATATTTTAACTTCCATGTTTGGACTCTGACTTGGCAATCTTACAAATAGTCACTCAGTCGTTCTATTAAAGAACCATATTAGTGTCAAAATATCAGTGTTTCTTTTTTTGCCTTTTGTTACTAAGGCTGATATATCGGCCCTCTAGAGTCAAAAGGGTTAATAGCTCCATAGAAATCATTGTATTATGAAAAAGCTTGTTGACAATTTGTGTTTTAAAAAAAAAAAAAAAAAAAGATTTAGATTAGTTTGTAACAAAGAACATTAAATGGATTTCAAAAACTATTTTTGATAATTCTGTTTTTTTTTTGTTTTTTTTTTTTTAAGCTTAGGTTGAAAAGAATCCAGAAAGAATGGCAATGCATTATGAATTGAAATGTATCAAAAATGTTTTGAAATCTTAAAATTTTGTTAAGAATTGAATAAATAATTTAATGTAATTTATATAGCTGAATCTTAGATTACCTAAACCAAAGTTTGAGTCTCAATGTAATAAGACTAAAATAAAGAAGGAAATCATGTAAACGCTATGTGCTGGAATCATCATCCAAATTATGAACTTAAAATTTTATGGTACAAATTTTCTAAACCTGATGTAAAGATCAACTAAAAATTTCAAATTAAAAGGGGAGGGTATATTAGATTCTTATCTTAAATTGCACTACCAAGTTGGAAATAGAACTTGCTAGAATTAATTAAAAAAAAAACAGTAAGCTCTCAGTAATAGATTTCTTATTTGAATAAATCAATGCATTAAGACGTATATAATTTAGAAATTTATTGTATATCTATTTGATGTATTATAGGTATTGATCAAATTTTGTTAGCTTTTAATTGAAATCAAATAGTGTTGCATAAAAGCTTCAGACAGTTTTTCATGTTTTTGTTTGTTGTTTTTTCAATAACGTTAAATAATTTCATTCAAACCAGGCTATCAGCTTAAAAATTATTTTGGGCTGCATCATTTCAACATTTATCCTTTAAATTGTAATTAGGTTTTATTATCTTCAGATTGTCTAGTTTAATGGGGGAAAATGGAACCCATTCAAGAAGTGTTAGTTTAAAGTATCTTTTGACAAAATGGATATATTATCTACAAGAACTTATTTGAGGTGAAAGACCCTCTAAGTCCCATATCAGTGAGACATTTAAGAATATTTGAGATTTAAAGCAATTAATCAGAACCTCTGACCAGGGACAATCCATAAGATAATTAACTTATGTCCATCTTTCTCTAAACCCAATGTGTCTATGTGATGGCGTACTGACTTCTTTTTAATTACCACTGAAATGAACATTGTGTGTTTTTTTTTTTTTTTTTTTTTTTATATATATATATCTATTCTCTTTCAGAAAATAATTATTTTAATTATTTGGCTCATTATTAAACTTTTTCTCCTTTTTATTCATTAACTATGAAATAATATATTTCTAATTAACTATACCTGTAGTTAGTGTCTGTCTATATATTTATATATCACATGCACACATGCAGTGAATTAACAATTGCAATGCACTAAGATCAAATAAAAATTTAGAAATGTATTAGAGAAGAAAACATCTCAGCAGATTTAGAACTTGTGATTTGCTTTTCTTTGTTAAAACCTTGGAAATGATCATTTGGGGGGAATTATTTGTAAGATAATTTGACACAATTGGAATCTCACTTGTAGAATATATTGTTGAATAACTTATATATTTGAAAACTTGGGGGGAAGGGGATCTTTTTTAGTGTGATTCATAAAAAGAAATTAAATTTTTTGTTCTTGGTTTTTATGTTAAAGCATTGTGATGCTGCTGCATACTTGCCAACCTTGGAATTCAGGTTTTAACATTACTTACACCTGATCAATTTTTAATCTATTACTTTTCTTCTCTGAAAATAAAAATAAAAATCCCCACAGGTTTCCTTTTCTTTTTTTCTTTTTTTTTTTTTTTTTCTCTCTCTCTTTTTTATTATTATTATTAATTTATTTTATTTATTTTTTTCTTTACTTCAATATTTAAAAGATCTTCTTGACAATTTGATCTGATCAGGTTTTGAAACTACAATTAGAAGCTGGGGAACCACTATTCTTTGTTAAGTAAGTTGCTAATCGGTTCTATTTACCGTTTGTAGCTGATAAACATGTGTACTTTCAGATGGTTATTCTTGAGAATCATGAGTACAAGAGTCTCCCTCCAGATGTATCAATCTCCCTCCGAAATAAGTCAAGATCTCCTAAATCTGTTCCAAAGGTTGGCAAGTATGAAGTATATTTTCCTATTATGTATAAGATGTCAGATGTATGTTTGCACGTGCAAAAGGTCCCTACCATTTGTCAGGCAGAAAAAAACATCTTGCAACTCATACATTATGCATGAAGATTCTTCTATAACCTTTTTCTATTTGCTTTTTTTGTCATTGTGAATAATTAAGTTTCATCTTAAGAAATTCCATACTCAAAAAATAAAATATACTTTCTTTTCTTTATTGCATGTTCTTTAAGAAAGAAAGAAAAAAAATCAGCAATATAACCTCCATATGTGCATATTTACATTTTTGCATGCCTTTAGCTTTTCGAAATTTGAATTAGACTTGAGGAAATGTTATTGTGCTATCACACTATATCTGTGTTTCTGTTGGAGCTAAAATTTGTGTGTGTCAGATTAATGGGCACAGTTTTATAGGATTTAGTTTTCTTATTTGCAAATAAGATATTCAAACTTTGAATTTCAACTAACATTAAACTGGCTTTGTTAAACATTTAACATTTCTTGCTTTCTAATAATTGATAATAATATGCATCAATATTTGAAATTCTTATCCTTAAAAGAATTAAAGCTTAGCAAAATTCTCTTGGTAAAAACCTTAAATGTAGATTATAAATAGATGAATATATGTATGTAGAGTTTGGCATATTGGTATCTGTGGTTATAATTAAAGAATTATGAAAACCTATTGGTAATAACAGAGTGACTTTTGAAATAAATTGCTTAGTATAGTTGTCAAATTTGCTAATTCTTTTTGTAAAATGTCTGGAACCTGCTCTTAGAGTTAGATTTTAGTTTTACAAGAAATGGTAACTGTTGAAAAAAAAAATTTTTTTTGTTAATTTCTAAGGTATTCAAAATGATTTGAACCATTTTCAATTAAAATTTGAGAAACCTCCAAAAGTTTCTTTTAATAATAAAATTTGATAATAAAAATCTCATTCCTAAAGCAATTTATACAGAAGTATGCATTTATATGTCCCTACACCATTAAGATTCTTTCTAAAATACAGGCTAGTATATCAAAATGGCATCAGTTTTAGCAGAAATTCCTAACAGCAGAAGTGAAAAGATTATTTGAATGTGTGAGATTTTTCATGATTTTTATTGGCAGTTCTATTCTCATCTTTATTTTATTCACAACTTTTGAGTCCAAGGTACATTGGTCAAAATAGTTTAATGGTAAAGATAAAGGTATGATTCTAAATAATTATAATGTTAGTACTACTTTTTTTTTATATTTAAATAGTTTTTAAATGTATAATTGATACTGAATGTATGAATCTTACAGCATTGGTCATTACTATCAATTCTTTGTGAATTGGTTTTTATGATGGCCTCTCATAGATTATTTAAATAAAATTTATAACAAAAAACATTATATTATATTATATAAGCTTTTCCTGAATTAATCAAATGACTAAAATCATTGCTGAAATAATCTTCTAAGAAATTTATCATCTTTTTGATTGAATGATAAATTTGAATATTTTTTCAAATAAAGATATTTTGTATCTTCTAAATTAATAAGAAACAGTCATTTTATGAATTGACCGTAGAAAAAACAATTCCAGTTATTTTGTGCTCCTGTAAAAATTCTTCCAACAACTGTTTTAGATACAAAAACCTGTTATGTTAAGGCCATGTTTTTAAATGAAAAGATGTTTGGTAGAGAAATTAATTCCCAAATGGACTCATTCACATTGGTGAAATGCTTTTAAATAACTTTAAAAAAAATTTCATTTTAAAATTTAAAGCCCTCTTGCTAATAGAAATACAGTGACAATAAAAAGAAATGTTTTTAATATCCTTTTATCTTTGAGAATGGCAAATGCAGATAACAAGGGTCTGGTCTGGGTGGGAGAAGATGAAAGTGGTAACTGAAAATGCTTTAAGATTTTTTTTTTTAATTTCAACATTGATGGTTTGATTTTCTATCAGCTGTAGTGGATAATTTCACATGCTGAGGGATATCATTTTTGTATTGAGGCAGTCATGTATGAGGTGTTACTGAATATGTAGACCAATATAATATGTTTATGCAGTCGTATATAGAGGTGTTACTCTATATGTTGACCAATATTTGTGTATAGAGGTATTCCTGTGTATTTTATAGGATTTAATTTGAATATATATTTTTTTTTAACTTTTTTCTTTTTATTGAATTAATTGTTTACATTTTTTTATATTCTGAATTCCATTTTTTTAGTGTTGTTTTCATGAGAGTTATAGTCAAATTAAAATAGAATAATTGTTCCATCACTTCTTTATATTCTATATTATTAGAAGTGGGTCAAACACAACCCATTACATTATGAAATAAAATCAAGAGAGTAAATTAAATCTTCGAGGTGTGTGAGAAGGGAATTTATTTTGGAAAATAAAGACAAGTTGAATTTTGCTAGTATATTATTAAAGTTAATTATAAGTTTAATTTTAAAATATTTTTTTCTGGTGTAGAATAATATTTCAAAGCCAAAGAAGAAAAAATTCATTTAGAAATAATTTTAATCAGAATTTACAAAAAAGGCATTAAGAACTAAATCCTCAATATTTTCCAATCCTAGGGAAAGACCTCCATTATTAAATGGTTTGCTTCATTCAGAATTTTATATATTAAATAACCAACACAAAACACATTTGATCCTAAATATTCTAATATAAATACAAACATCAATAATAACTCATTATAAACATATTTGAATCTTAGAACATTGAATACTTATTACTGCATTTTCAATTTTTAACAATACTTTTTTTTCTTGTCAAGGCTAAAACTAGACATGCTTTTATTCTCCTTCTCTCTGCTTTTTTGACACTACAATGCTTAATGAATTTATAATAACTCTATTTGCTTAATGTTTCATCAATGCATTTTTTAATGTATCTTTAACGTTATTTATTAAGAATACAATCTTATGTTATAATTTCTATTTTTTGTTGACAAGTTAAAATCTTGTTTTAATCACTAATTCAATTTATTTAATAATTCTAAGATAATTTTTATTAATGAATATTCAAAAAGTTTTTATTTTTGGCAGTGATTTTCTTTTTTTCATGATTTTTTTTAATACCTTTAACTTGTACTGAAAACTTTTTTTTTTATCTTGGATTAAGTTATGTCTTCAATATTCTTCAAGTGCATTGTACATTTAATTAAAAAATTATTAACTAATTCATTCTAGAGACATTCTTTTGAAAAGTAGGCTCTAAAATAAGACATTACATGCATTTGCATTTCTTTTTTTTTATTCCCAGGCACAGCATAGCTCAAAAAATAAAAAAGGAAAACTTTCTGAACAATTGAAACATTGCAATATTTTATTAAAAGAATTATTTGCCAAGAAACATGCGGTGAGTATTTTATTCATTGCATGCTTTTTATTTTCTATTCTATTTATTTTATTCTATGAAGAAATTGATCATTTTGGTCCAATTGAAATTGACACTTGATTTTTTTTTTTTTTCTCTTAGGGTTATGCTTGGCCTTTCTACAAGCCTGTAGATGCAGAATTATTGGGTCTCCATGACTACCATGATATCATTAAGAAACCTATGGATCTCGGGAGTATCAAGGTAAAAAACAAAAAAGGACTTTTTTTTTTCTTTTTTTTTTTTAATAGTTGTAAATTCTGTTCATGAGATAATTCGAATTAAAATATTTAATTACATCATTTTAGCTTTATAAAGTTTTTGTTGGTTTTTTTATACATAGAACTTAATGTTAAATTAATTTTTCTCTGACTTATGGAGATTAAATTACTTAACTGAATAGTAAGATATTTAAAAATATAACTGCCTTTTTTTTTAATTTTTAGTTATGAGAGATTCTCATTAATGTTGGCCAATCCAAATTTATGATAAAATGCTAATTAGTTTCTATCTCTGGGATTTCTCTTAAGAATCATCATTTTCTATATTATTCTCATTTTTGTATAAAGTATATGAATCTTAACAGGCATCTAATCAGATGGATTTTTTTCTACATTAATTTTATATTCTCACAAGAGATTTTGTTGAAGTAAAACCACAAATTAAATACAATTGTAAACTTTTTGTTATCCAAATCTGCTGCATATTTGTATCTTGATTTTACCTTTAGAAATTACCCACATTTTTCTTAAACCTCTTTTTGTGTCTGTGGTACAGCAGAATAGTTTTTTACTTGTTTCTGATGTCAGCTCTGCAAAGGCATCTGATGTGCTGTTTTAGTTCTACAATGACTTGCTTGCCAACACATCTTTTAGCCAACCTGAAAATGAACAGAAAGTTCAATCCTATTGTTGTATCAATAGAAAAAAACCTTCAATGAAATCTCTTGTGGAGAAAGAAAATTATTCAATTTTTAAAACACACACACACTTTAAAATGAAATTCAAACATTGACATTATATATTAACAATAATCAGTAAAAACTAACACTGTGATAGCAAGTAGACTAATAGTTTAGTGGTTGGAAACCCTGACTGATATCAATTCGGTAAAGTTTCAATCCTTACTAGAGGAAAGCTGTCCAGTTGGTGAAAAGGGCCTGTAGATGGACTGCAAAAATATTTTTTATATATACATATAATCTCCATCTTAGGATTTTGGTTTTACATATATAAATCAACATAGATAAGAATATACATTAAAAAACAAACTTACCCACCAATTTCAACTCAAGAACTTTTATATGTTACTAAAAACAAGAAAATAGAAATAAATATTTGTATGAATATCATGAAAGTTAGATTGTTTTAAATTTTAACTTGGTGTTTTTAAATAAACTTTTTTTTTTTTTTTTTTTATCTGCCTTTCCTTTAAAAACTGGCCCACTCTAAAAAATAACTGAATTTTATTATCTTTCATGATATTTCTGCAATACTGATTTCAAGTATTTGGTTTATCATATACAAAGGTTTCTTTGTTGTTGAAGCATATGTCAATATTTTATGAATAAATCTTCATCTGGAGATTTTTTTTTACATGTATTCTTTGCTCAACTTTTAATTTTATGTATATTCTTCATTCACTTTGATGGTATAAATATATTGTTGCCAGCACCCACTCATTTCTGACTATCGGCTCCGTTACTTTTCCCCTAGTTTTGAAGATGCCTATATTTTGTTGATGATAATGAGAAAAAAGGAAAGGCAAAATGATAGACTGCTAGTGGCTATTTAAGTTGTTTTGGGTAGTTGTGGCTGTGCGATCGCCACGCACACTCACTTTAGCCTGCTTTGCTTCCATCGCAACTTGAGAGGGATGAGACAGGCAGCCTTCAGCTTGCCAACTCTTTGATCAACCAAAGCCCACCTTGCCACCTGTCAGACAGGTGTTGCCGTCCCCAGCTGGTTCTAGTTCCTTTGTTAGGGTTGTATTGGTTTTATTTCAGGGTTTTCCATTTAGCCTTTAACGAAAGAGGCAGCAGGGGATCTATTATATAGCTCGACCGCTTGGTCACTTGCATGCATTCGGTTGGAAAACGTGGGGATCATAGGAGGGTAGCGTGCAAACTGTTAAGAGGCAGAAACTGTGATAAACTTATATTAATTGAAATATACAATAGATAACTAGTAACAATTATTTGATTATTTTAATTCCAATTAATTTAACTTAGCTCCCCTATTTGAGATGTGTGCATGTATATGTGTATAAATATTCACATGGTACAGCTGCTATTTGAAGAAGGATTTTATGGCAATGATCTAAACATGCACTCAAATAACATCAACACCCTATATGTATTTCCGTGTGTGTAAATATATGCGTGTGTGTACATATATATATATATATAAACGTGTGTGTTGGTATTATTTTATACATTTCTCTTTTGTTTTGTCTCCAGCAAAAGATGGATAACCGAGAATACAAATCAGCTGCTGAATTTGCTGAGGAAGTGCGGACCATCTTTACAAATTGTTATCGATATAATCCACAAGATAGTGATGTTGTCATGATGGCAAAAAAGTTACAGGTAAAAGAATTTATTCATATTTTATGAAATGTTTTGTTGTTCAATGAAATATTTTGAAAATTTCTTTAATCCCTGCCCCTAATCATTATATTTAAAAAAGAAAAAAAAATTACCATTTTCTTGTTTAGTTTTCCTATTAAAAAAAAAAAAAATTAACCTTTTTTTTTCTTTGAAAGGATGTTTTTGAAATGAAATATGCTAAACTGCCAGATGAGCCACCTTCAACTCCTGAGCCCCCCACACCAACAGCAATCACGAAAACAGATCCCTCATCAAGTGATGCTCCATCATCTGAGTCTGGCTCAAGTAGTGAGAGTGATGAGGACTCTGAAGATGAAAGAGAAAAAATGATCAGACAATTACAAGAACAGGTGTGTATTTTCAGGAAAAAAAAACTTGCTTAAAAAATTGATTTCATTTCTTATAGATTCTTTAAAAGAGTTTATCTTAGCATAAAAAAAACATAACTAAATTGACGTTTAATTGTTTAAAATTGAACTCCTTACTTTAAAAAAAAATTTTTTTTTTAATTAGAACATGTGCTGAGTTTATTGTTGTCTTCCATGCATTGTTGAATATGGTATGAAATGATATTGTATTTAATTTTCAGGTCAGAGATATACAAGAAAAATTGGGTATTCTTACACAAGAGTGTCTAAAAGACAGAAAAGACAAGAAAGCAAAGAAAAAAAAGAAAGCCAAAGAAAAAGAAAAAGAGAAGGAAAAAGAAAAAGTAGTTGAAATTCCCCCTCCACAACCCCCACCTGTCCCAGCACAACCGACACCAGTTGAACAGCCTAAACCTCCCAAATCTTCAAAACCTAAATCAAAGCAAAAATCCCCATCAAGTAAAAACAAGCGGACTAGTAGTCGATCTTCCAGTTCGAAGAATCGAAGTAAACCTGCCACTCCTGGATCTTATGACAGTGATGATGAAGATAATGCAAAGCCGATGACATACGATGAGAAGAGGCAGCTTAGTTTGGATATTAACAAATTACCAGGTCAATTCATTTTCTACAAATTTTGTCAATGTTTTTATTATTGATTCTTGTATTATCCCGGCCATATCAAGCCTGCAAGGAAATTATAGGTGTAGCTGAATTGGCTACAGAAAGAATAATCATGCATGCATGAATTTGTGTATAGATATGTGTGTGTGTAAATATATGTCTGTAAATGTATATATATATATGTGTGTGTGTGTGTATATATATGTTGTGTGTGTGTATACATTTGATTAATTGGGGAGCAAAAGTAGAGCATTGCTTAAAGCTTGGGCTCTGGAATCATATTACACAAGTTCAAATTGCAGTCAAAACCATTAAGTTACCTTGGGCATATGGGGCTTATTAACTTGATAGAGTAACTCATCTAGTTGAAGAATAGCACTGATTGCAAAAGCCCTGGGATGTTATGAGCACGTAAAAATGGCTTTGTGCTTGACTTGGCTTTGTGCTCAACCAAGTAAATATAATATATATTTGATTGATCCCTGAAAAATAATTAGCCAAGTTCTTAATGAGTGTGGAGTTTTGTCTTTGCAAATCCCTTTAAATAGATTTGAATAGTTATCTAAATAAATAATAAATCCATGGCATTGAAGGATTTTAAAAATCTATCTGATTTAATATTGAAAGTATTTTTAATGTGGAGGTGTTTTATACTTCCCCCTACAACCTATTCAAATTATTGGTCTCCGGTATTTATTGAGGGGGACTTAGGTTTTGAGGCATGTTCGTTCGCGTTTTTCTCTGCAACAATCCGTTCAATTTTTCTGAAATTTTGCATGAAGTTGTAACTTCGGTCAGGTTAGAAAGTGA
>JAUZSX010000056.1:1007365-1020728 GCA_034780655.1 Idiosepius hallami
CAGCCAAAAATGACATTTCCGGCCTATAACTTTTAATCCATCCGTTCAATTTTTCTGAAATTTTGCAACTCATCTACCTATTTCATTAAAAAATAACTTATTAAATTTACATGGCTTCAAACATTTTTGCACTCATCATGTTGACTCACACAGAGGGGGACCACGCACGCGCGGCTTGTTCATAATGAATAAACCTTATAAGATTATATTTAATAACATTGAATATTGTTGATAACAAATAGTGAAATTGAATTCCTTTACCTTTTTGATGTTCCAAAGCTTACATGATATATATTCACAAATACATACATGTTTACTAAACTGCAATAAAATTTCAGTGTTAACATTTGATTTTTTATTTAAGAGAAAAAAAATTCCTACAGTTCATTATAGCTTTTTTAGGTATCAAACTACATTTCATTAAAAACTTCCAATTCATCACTTATACAAAATATTCATTATGAAATAAGTTTTTTTTTTTTCTGCATCAAGTGATTAATTATAAATCAAATCTCATTAGATTACCATATTTACAAGCGTGATTAACTAATTATAAAACTCAAATTAGATCTTCTTTTGATGACTGATTTTTTTTTTAACTGCTGAGGCAATTTTAGTTCAAGTGGTATGAAACCAATTTTATGATAAATGAACTATTAATGATTTTTTATGCATTTTATGTCTCAGTTGTCTTCATTTTTTATTTATTTAATGTACATTATAAAGAAGTTAGGACAATTATTTGGTTAATCATTGTGATATTCAACAAACACAAATTGTAGCTATTTTTATTGCTTTCTGGTTTATATTTTTTCTTTCAAAATTCCTGGCTTATTTAAATAATGTGTATACTATAAGCAAATACCTGTCCACAATATCTTTAAAATGTGAGTTCTATAGTGTTGATTAATGAAAACAGATTTTTTTTTTTTTTTTTTTTTTCATAATTTAAGTTTTACAATTTTTGTTTAGGGAAATTTATCTAATACAATTCCCACATGTTTTTGCATGCTGGTGCATGTAGAAAGATGTGATAGTTGTACAAGTCCGATGTGTATAATATGCTTATATAATTTCACAAATTGGTTTGCCTATATACAAATTTTAATGAATATTTTTTCAAAACATTGTTTTGTCAGGGTTAACTTAAGTTGCTCATATATTTATTACTTTAATATTAACTCTACCAATAGATTATTTTTCAAGATATTCTTATATTAATCTTCATACTATTAAATAAAAGTGAAATTTTTTAGCAATTGCTAGAATAAGATAATTCAATTTTAAAGATTTAATTGACTGGTTGCTTTATTTTATCAGCGTTTAAACTCTATATGTGAAATGAAATTTTTTTGTTTTTCTAGGTGACAAGTTGGGTAGGGTTGTACATATAATTCAATCAAGAGAACCGTCCTTAAGAGATTCAAATCCTGATGAGATCGAAATAGATTTTGAAACATTAAAGCCCTCAACACTTAGAGAGCTGGAATCTTACGTGATGTCCTGTTTGAAGAAAAAACCACGAAAACCATACATACGTAAGTGCAAGTTTTCATATTTTAATTGTTGCTTGGATTTTTTTTTTTTCCCCATTCTTCTCTTTCTCAATGAAAAATAATTGTTAATATTTAATGTCAATGCTTGAATTTCACTTTAGTTCCATTTTTCTAAGCAATTATTCTTATGGATTTGTATCTATTTTTGTAGCAAAGAAATTACCAGGTAAAACAAGAGAAGAAGCTCAACGAGAGAAAAAGCAAGAATTAGAAGCAAGACTGAAAGATGTTACTGGACACCTTCAGGGATCAAAGAAACCGATTAAAAAAGGTAAATTTTTTTTATATATTGTAAAATATGTAATTCCTAAAGATTTATTAAAATACTTATTTCTCTTTTAAATAGAAATATAAAAAAAAGCAAAATTTAATTTTTAACTTTTTATTAAAAAAAAAAAAAAAATTATAATTTAATAATTTTAAGCTATAATTTAAAAAATATATTTTTTTTCCATCTAAATTTTTTTTTTTTTTTTTTTTTTTTTTTAATAGAAGAAAATGTTGCTGGTGATGTGAATAGCGGTTCTCGCTTGAGTGCGACCAGTTCCAGCTCCTCAGACTCTGATTCAAGCAGTGATACGACTTCATCAAGCTCTTCAGACTCCAGTGACTCTGAATCAGGTTAGACCAATGACAACACTACTGCACTACTATCAGTGCTGCCACTCTAACTTGTAGTCTCCAAGGATCAAACACAAAGGAACGAAGTGAAACTTTAGAAAATGATAATATGGCCATCTCTGGTTACATAAACATTTTTACTGGAAGTTTTCATAATCGTTGCCAACTCGTCCATTTATTGTGCGAGTGGGAACCCAAAGATGACAGGCTGATCGATTGCGGGCTGTGTATACTGTACATGTAGGAATAATGGGGTGTTAACTTCCAGATAAACTTCTGGATAATAACAAGGCAAGTTGTATGGAAGAACAACTTAGCCTTTTTAGCCAAGAGTGCAGAATGTGTTTGTAGTATGAGGCCAGCCATCAGTGTGGCTGGTTCCTTCCATGGCATACTTATGTAGCCTAGTCATCTCCATTGCATAATAATATTACTATTTCTACTACATGCTCAAATTTTTTTTTTATTTTTATTTTTTACTTTTTTTTAGTTCCCTAATTTAATTTTTTTTTTTTTTTTTTTTTACATTTATTTTCTTTTCCTTTTTTTTTTTTTTTTTTAATTTATCTATTTTAATTTATTTTTATTTTATCTCATTTTATTTATTTTTTACAAGACATATTGAACTTGTATATATATGGATAAATATATGTGAACCTATTAAAAATATTTTGACATATATTTATCTTGAAATATATACATTCATGATTTTTCAGTAACTCAGCCAATCATGTATCATCCATCTGGTATGATAGGGTGTCATTTCTAAATTACTTTCCATTGTCTCATTCTAAGTTCTATAAGTCAGGTGTCTGCTGGGTGTGCATGGGTGTTGACTTTCCAACTTGAACTAGAGCCAGCCACTATACTATCTGTAAGGCAAGGAGGCGTGACCAGATGTAAATCAGTCAAATCGAAAACTGCTAGGGGCAAGCAGTATCATTTACATCAGTTGGCAGGTATATCATGAAAAGCAGTCTTCTGCTGCTGCTGCTTTTAGAAAAAGAAAGGAACAAAGAAAGTAAAAAAAAAAAATTAAAAACAAAAAAAAAAGTGCTGATTGAATTAATTATTAAATCTAAGAAGAAAATCTCTGGCCTCTGCTGCAACACATTTCTTATGCACTCCATGGCTCGTTATGAGTATTTTGTTTTGCATTCCTCTCAATACAAGTCCATAAGCTTCATTTTTCTATTGTCAGGTGTTTTGATCATCTGTCATTTTAAAGAGAGACTATCTGCTATTGCAGGTCATATCTTTGCATAGGTAGTCATCTTTGAAACCTTGGCCTGACTCTGTGTACCTTTGTGGTGTGTCATTAACTGTATGTATATAAACAACTCAGTACTACTGTAGTAAATAGTTCACCATTTGTACCTTATTCAGTATTGTAAATTCTACATCATTTACCTCATTTTGTATATACATCTAATGGTCGTCATCATGTGCAGCATAAATCTTTTAAAACAAATAAAGAAAAAGGATCGAATTTTTTGTGTGTGTGTTGTTTACTGGCCTCTGAATTTTGGGTTGCCTCTTACTAAAAACAACACATTCTGCACTCATGGCTTGAACTATTTTAATATTACTTGCTGGGAAGGAGGAGGAGGAAGGAAAAATCAGTCTTCCAATGAAATTTTTTTGTTTCTTTTTTTTGTTTTTATATTTTTTTTTTTTTTTTTCATTTTAATTTTATTTATTTTTCTTTTCTTTTTTTTTTTTTTTTAAATGCTAGTAATGGGATGGGTCCTCTTTTATTTAATTACTTTTCTAATTTTTTTTTATTTTATTTTAATTTTTTTTCTTTAATTTGTCAAGTAAATATTGGCTTCCTTCGTAGGGAAATGTTTCTTTTTGCAAAGGTTTGTCATGGTATTTGATAATATTCTTCTTCCATGACCTCTCTCCATCTTGCTTGTCTGATCCTTTCAGCCAGGTAGGTTACTATCTGTTGTTCACTTGTCAATCATGATTAGTTATTTAATTTGCTGGCAGCTTTCTATTGTGCGCACTACTGTAGCAGCAATTTGTTGTCTAAGCAGATCATCCTTCAGCAGTTTAACTTTTTTTTTTTCTTTACTCTAAAAATTCCTTTTCATTAATCTTAAAAACCAGAAGCTGCAGTCAAATATTGTTTCTGATATAGAATAGTATAAATATATTGCACTATCATTGCTCACACTGCCTGGAGATGTTATTATGGCAACACCTGTTTTGCCATTCACTATCTCCATCCATCTCATTAAAAAAAAAAAAAAATATATACCCATTACCTTTTTTTTTTTCTTTTGATTTTTACACCGTGCACCACTGGTTTCAGTCGGTACTCTTACCGAGGTTGCAAATAGAATTTAGATTCATTGGTGAATTGATAATCTCTCTCTCTTTAAATTGCTAATTTTTCTTGTCTTAGAGCCATAAGCAATTTCATTTAATCTATACTGCTAGGGTTTACTTTGGTTATTGTGCCTTGCCTTTGCGAGTTACCTATTTTTCTTTTCTTTTTTTTTTTTCTTCAGCTAGATAATTGTAGCTGCTTTTATGTTCTGTGAATGGCTTAGTATTTAATGCATTTGCTTGCTTGTGTGTGTGAGTGTGTACATGGAATAAGTATGTTGCTATTGTAATTTTAGTATTGACCAAACCTCAAGTGATAATTTGGTTAATTACTGTACAAACTGATTTCAAGTTATAGTATTATGATTGTAAATTGGATTCCTTTAAGGCAAGGCATAACTGTAATTTATTTAGCGTTTTTTCTATTGTAATCTTTGGTGTTTTTTTTTTTGTTTTTTTTTTTTTAGAAAGTCATTTGGTATTTTTGAATTTTGGTTTTGAGTAAAAGATGAAGACTCTGGCTTAATTCTTACAAAATAATACTTTCTGTTCATGTTTGTTCTATTGATAGCTTTCAATAAGAGTCAACTTTGAACTCCTTAAAATAGGGATTGTACTACTAATATTAATGCTGTCATTTCACTTTTAAATCCTGATATTTTTTTCTTTTGTTTATTTATTTATTTTTATTTTTTTTAAGAATGGTCCACCTTCTCCACAGGTTTTTCATTTTATTAAAAAAATATTTGTAATAGAATCCTCCCTATTCTCTTTAGGATTATATTCTGGGGAACATGTTCAGTGTTCTATCTGTACAGTATTATATAAAGGGTTGCGTGAATATAAAAAAAAATTGGGAAATTTTTAACTGCTTTCATTCACTTTGAATTAAATATTTTATTAGAATGGATTTCTATTATTTTTGCAATAAGTTACATTTGTTGATAAAAATATTTATTAAGTTTTAATTACTAGCAATCAAGCCACTGGTAGAATGAGTTGTTGGAGGCAATGCAGAATATATATATATTTATGGTGTCAAACTAAGCATCTTTTGAGTTTGTCATTTCGACCTGCAAAAGATGTTCTTTTATTGTGTGATGGGGTCATCATTTCAGTGGAATACCTTGTCTCTTTCCCGCCCTCCCCCCTATACCTCCCTCTCTCTCTCTCTCACACTTCTTGGATGACAAATTTCATGATTTTAGATCCTTAACTCCTAGTCATTTTGAAATCAAAACCGATTGAGTTTATTTACTATTTTCTTCTCTGAATTAATTATAATCATTACTTGAAAAATAGACTATTTTCTCCTTGCACAATCAATCCTCCAGATCTGACTTCATTTGATAAATGTTAGATTTTCTCAACTAAACAAACAATAATTCTTCTTTTCTGTATAGTGAATATTCAATCAAAATTCACTTATTAAACAAAGTTTTTTGCCTACAAATAGTTTTGAGAATTTAAAAAAAAAATTTCAGTCTTTATTTTAAGTTCTACTAAATGTTAACTCATGGCTACTTTTGACAAGTTTTCTTATTTAATTCAAGTCTTGTTAGCCATTTTTTGAAACCAGCTTAAAGATTAAAAATACAAGTATTGAATGATTATATACAAATAATTACAATGAAGTTTTCTTAGGATTGAAAACTTCTTCACTCTTAAGACTTTTATCATTGCAATAAAACCTGATAGGATTTACTGTATTTACAGTGTACTTTTTATAAAACTTTCTTCCCTCTCTGTCCTCATCCCAAATTCTTGGTTTTTCCTAGAAAAGGAATTCCTTCTCTCTTGATGACCATCATTCACAATGACAGCGTTTTTGTTTTTGTTTTTTTTTAACAACTTTTTTTTTTTACCTTTTTTTTTATTTTCTTTTTTCTTATCTCTTCTCTTAAAAAAAAAAACTTGATTCTTGTGAGTTCCTCTTCTATTGAAGACTGGTAAGTTACTGGCCCATTTGGGGAGGGGCCCTTCAATCCTCGGATCTTTGCCAACTTTGAGGTATTATTCTGCTGTCAGCAGCAGATCTGCAACATCAAGACCAACAATCAGTGTTTGTTTTACTTTTTTTTTTTTTTTTTTTTTTTTTTTTTTTTTTTTTTTTTTTTTTTTTTTTTTTTTTTTTTTTTTCCTCTTTATTCTTTCAGAACCAATTTTTCTTTTTAATTTTTTTTCCCCTCCTTCTCTTTATCAAGTTTTGACAACGTTCAAATATTTTTTTAGCTTGTCTGATATCAATTTAAGAATCGTTAAAGTTTGGCAAATTTTGGGGCCAAATTTTCCTTAATTGTTGATTCATGAATTGTTATCTATCATAATTATTTGTGGCTTTGCTAGTCTATAGATCTTTCTGAATAAAATATTGGGTTTAAAAGTAATTTAATAAATGACAGCATCTAATTTTTCTCTGGAGAAGAATAGTTGGTTTTAAATAGTCCTTATATTCATCCATTCATGCCACAGATAACAACAGTAGCTTTCATTAGGAAAATTAAATTTCCTTGTCAATTTAAAATATTCCTAATTTCAAGACAAATTTATGTATTTTTTTTTTTTTTAGAACAAGACACTGTAGACTTCAATATATTTTAAAATTATTATTATTATATAAAAGTCTGCTAAATTTATTTATTCTAGATTATATTTCCCCGTAAGTGAGTCACTACTTTATAGTGATTTGATTGTGAGCATGTTACTAAGTTTATTAAACTCCGCTTTTATAAAGTATTATTATTCAAAATGAAATAAGACTTACTTGGGTTTATTGGTTATTGTATTAGGAATAGTTATATAAATTCCTCTTTTATTTTGAAAAGAATGGTTATGAGAAGAGCCTAGTGGATAAAAGAAAAATGTCCTTTTTTTCTCTCTCTCTCTCTCTTAGTCTTCTGTTTCTTTTTCTATTATTGTCTTTTGTTTTAAATCTATATTAATTGGTTTAATTATCTAAGCACAGTTTCCCCACTCCCCTCGGCTTATATTCCCTGGGAGGTGTATTGGCATTAGAAATCTACTTCTTTCCGAAATAGACGTAGCACAGCACGGTATTGAGTAAGCTTGTTCTTTCAAAGGGTTCCCCCCCAAAAAAAAAACAAAAAAGAAGTTTGTCAATATTTTTTTATAAGGATTTAAATATAATTAACAAAAAAGTTTTAGTACCTAATTAAGAAGGTATATTTAAGTTTATGTAACCATCTTTTGAATAGCAGTCTTTAATTTGTAAGACCTGCTTGGTCTGTTGCTAAATTTGCTTCTAAATAGAAATGATGTACTATTTGGCTTGAATTTTAGCAACAGACTCTTTAACTTGTTCCTTTTAAGCCTTAAATATCAAAGATAATGTTTTGAAAAGAAAAAGAAAATAGAAATTTATTACTAATATTCAAACTTAATCTACAAAATATTTTTTATTTGTGATTTTTAAATTATTTGAGAATATCCAAATTTCATTCATTTGTTATACAATCAACAAATAACTCCAAATAAGAGAATACTGTTGAATCTTGTATTTTTCTCTATTGAATCACAAACCAAAAAAAAAAAAAGATGGATCAATTGTGAGAGCATTTTAATAAATAGGTTTTAAAAGTAAATTCTAAAACCTGAAATCAAGTAAAAGTCGTCCAATCTTGAAAAATAGCAAGTTTCATTTGAAGCAACTTGCACTTAAAATGGATGCTTCCTCCTCAATCTGGATCCAATTTTATTTGATGAAAAAAATTAATTGCATTGTTTATATTGATTTCCTTTACAGAAACACCTCGTAAGAAGGCTCGCAAGACTGAAACCCAAAAGGTAAGTTTAACATTGTGATAACAATATAAGAAACATGCTGGAGTATCGTTGTGCTGGATTCCACCCTCCATCATTAGACTCGACCAGCATTATTAAACTGGAAATAAAACTCTCCTTCTCGAGAGTTGAAGGAAGAACTCTGACCAGGTCGGCCAGCATGTCTTTAAAATGCTTGCCTGGATAATTATTTCATCACTTATTTTCTGTTACAATTCATGTTTGTCCCTATTTCCTGTTCTGTGGCCGAACAAGTCATAACAGGTATCTAATATACTTTTTGATCTGTTCTCCTTCTTAATCCATTAATTTTAATCTGCACAGTCATTTGTGTTGAACAAAAATAAAATAAAAAGAAATTGAAAGCATTCAGAAAATATATTTATTGCCAAAACTTCAATTACTGTTCTCTGTTTGCTGTTAGAAAAAATATCAAGATCTCCACTCTTTTTCTTGATCCTAATTCCACTTAGAATTATTTCATCAGGTTTTTAAATGTATTTTTAACCTTTCAAGTATTTAATATGTTCAGTTATAACTTGTTTCTTTTTAATGGCATATCATCCTTTTTAGGTCATTTTGATGCATAGAAAATTACTTTTAATTTAAACATTTTATACACATATTTTTTTTTTTTTAAATAACACAAGTTGCACTATTTAGTCCATAGCTGGTGGGAAGATGGGAATTCATATCTTACCCAAGGTTAGGAGATTGACATGTCAACATAGACAGAACAACTTGATTTGAACTCTCGTACTACAATTCTGAAGTCAGACTGCTTATCCTCTGGGCCATATCAACTGGCCCAGTTATAACTTGTCATCACTTAAATGTGTAAACTATTCCGTAACTTTTAATGCCTGTTAAATAAAGCAGAGTTGACTTTTGGAATTGGAAATAAATAGATGTATGCACTTGATTACTTATTTTGTCTTCATTACTGAGATTTAATTGATTTAAATTGTGTTTGTATCAAGGACTTTTGATTTCATTATAGTAATCAATTCACAACTTCTCTCTGATATTAGAATTTAATATTTTGAGAAAAATAAGAAATAAAATATGAATTATGTATTGTGTTTAATTAATTTTATGTTTTGTAGAAAACAATTTTTGATATCTGAATCATTTCCAGACAAATAATAGTTCAATTACTTGTTCAAATGCTCTTATATTTTTCATAGGAATGATTAATTAGTTTAATTCATTTTTAGTTTTTGATGTTGCATTCGTAATACATACACAGTTGGAATTTGGAATAGTAGTTAAGAAGTTCAAATCCAAGTCGTTCCGTTCTCATCTGAACTAATACCATTTGGAAAGGTATGAATCCCCATATTCCCTCCAGTTATGAATTAAATTGTGTGTACTATGTTATTAAAAAAAAACTTTGTGTGTACAAACAAAAGGTTATTAATAGTGACAGGTCTAGGAATTGAAATGGTCTTAAAAATTTGATATGTGACAAAACAAACATGTTGCATTGGTCATTATATCTGATTGGTTTCTAGAGTTGAGTTCTGTTTATTCACTCTACTAACAAGTATTAAATAAGATCACTAAATAGTCAAGCCTGTGATAAGAATATTCTTAAATAAAAGCATATTGTCCCAGCCTTACTCATAACTTCTATTTTGTTATGGTTGTATTGTTTTCATTTTAGGTATTATCAATGCCAAATCTATATTGTCGCCTCTCCTAAGATCTATAATTTTTTTATTGGTTACCAGTCCCCTCCCTTCTCCAAAACTCAATCCCTAAATTGTATGGTAGGATACAATGTTTTTCATTTAAAAATAAAGAAAAAAGGTGTCAATATAGTTTTTGTACTAATATATGTATGAACATTATTTTGGCTGGATACGGATCTCAAGCACTGTTTGATGTAAATTATTTTATTTATAAAAGGAAATAAGTGCCTTTAGAGACTGAACTAAATCTTGTATCTAATCAATGTTATTGCTGTCATAAGATTTAATGAAGAGACTTGCCTCTTCAAAAACATCAATTATAATCTGGGAAAGAATGGTGTTGTCCTTGCACTCAAACAGAATTTAACTTAAGTGGGTACGGAATGTAGAATCCCCTAAACACAGTTCTGCATGATAACAAATTTAATTCACTTGGACCTTTAACATGAAAAACCTGTGTTTAAGGGACCCTAAGCTAGACTCTGAACCCACTAAAATTAAATTCCCTTTTGGGTGCAAGAGCAATGCCATTTTTCCCCAGACTATAAGAGCAGAAGCAACCTTTAAGCAAAAACATTGGGTAATTTTTGCTAAAAAGTTGGATTCTTTTTTATTATGGTTCATTTAATAATCAACTTAATTAGCATTAATTAGTTTTTGAGTTGGGAATTTATAAAAAAAATTCATTTGTATAGAATTAAAAATGAACTTCTATTTAAAAAGTATTTGCAAACTTGATATTTTGCAGGGTTAAATGCAAATTTTTTTATAATTATAATTGAATTGTGAAAAGAATGAAATGATTTCAAAATCATCGTTCAGGTTATTTTTATTTGTTGCCAATATATTTGTATTATATCCACAGTTAAGTCCAGCCATGTCACCATCTGTTAAAATAACTATCGGAGGGAATGTACAATCACAAATGCCAGACAAGGGATATCAGATGCAGCGTAATGCCACAGGTGGTCCTGCTGCTACGGGCCCTGGCAGTGTGGCTGGCAACACACCAACTCAGATGGCTCAAGCCACTGACCATCACACTCATTACCAACAACAGATGGCTTCTTCGGCAGGACCCTCTCCTGCCAGTCTTCCAACATCAGTGATTCAACACAAGCCACCCAATACATCACCAGCTGTGGCAGGTAGGTTCATCTCCTTATCTTTTTAGCTCTCTCTCTCTCTCTCTCTCTCTCTCAGTGTGGGTGTAAGTAAGTACATTTGCAAAAAGGTCTAATTTGCCATATCATTCCAGTTTCACCCATTGACAATGTCCACAGAAAAAGACAAAAATATGTCGAAACAAAAACCTTCCTACTCAAAAAATAAATTGCCTAACCCTTCCGAAAACGAAATAATCATCCATCTATATAGTTAATTCATTGATAAAAAAAAAATTAAACTTTTTTGCCAATGGACAATTTTGCATAATTGGACAATAAAAAAATTGGACATTATTTTTGATGGGTGAAATTGTAATGGGCCTTATGGTAAATCAAACTTTTTTGCCAATAGACAATTTAAGCTGAAACCATACATTTCTTTAAGTTTGATTATTAAATGTAACAACTGAACAACACAATAAACTCTTCAATGTAAAATAATAATACAATAATATCTTCAATATAACCGATTAATCAACTCCTCGTCCCATAAAAAGATAAATATCTTCCTGTAATCCAAAATCTCACTGATTCCTCGTTCACATCCAACTTCATTTTTTTTATCTCCACAAAACTGATTTTCCCTAAAGCAATGTCCATGTCAAAACAAAACGTATCTATAATAACTAGCTTATTACATAATTCCACTAAAATTTCTTTAAGCTCAATGTATTCAGTCGTTAATTTAAATTTATTTCCTAATTTAAATTCATTTAATGTCTATGAATTAACACTGCCAAACTAGAAAGTTTCATTCCAAAACCATTAGTATTTTGTTGCTTTTTTTCAATTATTTTACATTTTGGGCTTGCAATTTTAATATCGCAATTTGGATTAGTTTATTGATATTCTTTATTGATCTTGAATTATAATTTGTTCTGTAAAAAACTTGATAGTAGAATGGGGATCCTGTTTTGTAATTTCTGGAGTTTTTGTATATTCCCAACTTATAGGTAAGGTCGGTGTTGGTTTTCTGTTTTATATCCCAGATGTTTTTTGAAATGGTTGTACTGCATTGGTGAAGCTCATTTTCAAGTTATATTGGGAGGTTTTGAATGGTCCTTTATTAGATGCGATGTATGTTTGGAATAGTGTTAATTCTTTATTAGGAATAATCCGTCTTCAGAGACAATCTTAACTAACATCAATGGTATTGCTTAGTTTATGTAAAATATGAATTTTTAAAAAAAATCATAGGCACATCCAAATTTTTTTTTAAATCTAAAACTCAAAGTTTTGGGTTAAATTTTCTGAAAAATTTTATAATCTTTGTGGTTCAGTCTATCTATGTATTCTTTTGCTCATTGTAATGATTTATCTAGGATGGATTCTCTGATAGATGTCATCTTTAATTTAAAAGAACCTATATATATATATATATATATATATATACAAGAAACAGAATAATAAATTCTGACAATTACTAAAAAATAATATTTTTTGAACAAACAAAAACAAGAATATCATTAATACTGACGTGTTTCGGAATACATCTTTGTCAAGGCATATTCATTTTTTTACAACAGGTAAAAAAGAAAATTTCAAAGCTATAAAAAAATTGTCATAGGTTTTGACTGCAATTTTTTTTATATCTGATTTTTTTTTTTTAAGTCTATGTCCCAAATAAGACCATGTAGACACAAGACACAATATATAATAAATATGCCCTGACGAAGGTATATTCTGAAACACATCGGCATTAACTATAATCTTGTTTTTTCTTTTTCAATAATTTTTCTATGTGGATAGACATGGAGATAAATAGAGTTATTGAATGAACCAAGGAAGCCTGAATTTTTGTGTTTGAATGTAGAAGTTAAAGTTTAAGATGAACCAATGTTACAGTTATTTTCTATTGAATAGTTTGAGCATAGGAAATAGGTTTTACATGTTGGTTATTGTACTGAAATTTCTTATAGTTTTAATTTCTTAGTTTCAATTAGCTTGTATTTAACGCCATAGTTCTAATATTGCCAAAATAGCATGTAATTAATAGATTAATCATTAAGTATATCAGATCAATACAATAAAAACACAAGCTTTCAAATAAAACAGTAATGAAATCGTATTATTATGAAATATATTCTGAAATTTACAGTTTAATCATTATTTTACATAAAATCAACTTTTCAATGCAACAGATCAAAGTTTTTATCTCATGAAAATAAAACATCTTCTGTAATTTAAT
>JAUZSX010000056.1:1022083-1035462 GCA_034780655.1 Idiosepius hallami
TCCAATGTCTCAGATTCTTCAATTCTTTGTCCACCCAAAACAACCACATCCATGTCAACTCTCCACTGATCTTTTCATTGAATCTTTGCTTCTCTTATTCACTAAACACTTTCTCTCCCCAATGGCCTCATATTCTCATCTTTTTTTTCTCTCTCTGAACGCCAATGACAAAACGATGCTGTAGTCAGGTTCATGTCTCTTCAAAGCTCAAAGCTAGAAGATCGGGTTTTCCAATTAGCACAGTTATTATGTGCAGGTGTGGGGGGGTGAATTTAGATAGCTATGTCTATATGTGGGGTGTGCATGTCTTAGAATAGATTTCTAACTCCGTAATAGCTTACCCATTCATATAAAGTTAAAGGCTATGTCTTGTAGAGTGGAGTGGGACACAGAAGGAATTAGCTTTTTGTTTGACATGGGTATCAAGATAAAGAAATTTCAAGGTCGCAATATAATAAAGATAAACAGATAAAATTAGAGCAAGTCATTTAAAAGACAGACTTGACTTTCTTTCCAACTTAATACAATAGCAATATCATTAAAAATAAAAATACTAATTGTTAATTGTATCATTTAAAAAAAACAAAAAAAAAGCACTTATTGTAAGTCTTAAAAGTAATGTAACTCAGTTAATAACATGTCTGATTAATATTAACAATACTCAGGTTCGATCCTTGTAATTAATGTAACAAAATCAATAAATTAACCCTAACTCTCTTTCATTTTTTAAAAATAATTATTTAAATTAAATTATAATTATGCCATTTATGGAAATACCTTCAATATTGTTATTTTTATATTTTTTCAATCAAACGCATTTATATCAATCTTTAAAATTTTCCCATTCTATACTCAATAAAAGTGAAGTAAAAATGCATTTTCCTTGGATTTCTACATCAACCAATTTTTTTTGGTATTATATTTATCATTGTTAATTTTAATTTTTTATGGAAAAGTGTAGAAAAAATTTTATCAAATTATTTAAAGAACTTCATTAAGAAATAAAAATGTTAACTTTTTAAAAATTTATCTAGTTTTTTTTTTAATTAAATTAATTTTTTTTTATTTTAAAACATATTAAAGAAAATTAGCTAATATTGCGTTTCTTAAAAGAATATATTTTAATCCAATAAATTTTATTCAAAAACAAAATAATGAATTTACTTTCCAATATCCATTATTGATCTTTCAATGATTTTGAATAAGCAGACAATAACGTAAAGGCAGAAAATCTCTTGGCCTCTCTATCTTTTCTCATCAGTTTCTTTAACTCTGCTTGCTTGACCTGCTGTTCTTCCACTTCAAGTACCCCCATCGCAACAGCATGTCGCCAGGAAGGGCAATCTGTAGCAAGCGTCTCCCAGGACTCAGTGTTTATAGAGAATTCATTTAGAGAGAGCTTTAAATTGTCCCGGAAGCGCTTCTTCTGTCCTCCCACCTTGTGCTTTCCTTGAGCCAGTTCTCCAAAGAAAATTCTTTATGGACAATGTGGCCACCCCATCTCCCCTGTGCTTTATGAATTTTCGTTTGGATGCTGGGAATGCCTGTCCGCTTCAAAACCTCTGTGTCTGGAACTTTAATAGAGGAGGTAAATGAATCCATTCAAGTAAAGATCATCCAAAATAACAATCAATAATAATCTTAATGTGTCATGTAATTAATAGTTTGGTTATTAAGTATATCTACACAATACAACAATAAACTTTTCAATGTAACAGATTAATAAAGTCTTTATCTTATGAACGTAAATATATTCTGATAATAACAGTTTAACCATTAAACGTAAGTTACATACAATCAACTGTTTAATGCAAAGATCAACAAAGTTTTTGTCTTATGAAAACAAAACATCTTCTATAATTAATTCAATGTTTCAGATTCTTCGTTCGACCCAAAATAACCGCATCCATGTAAACTCTAATAATCTTTTCACTGAATCCTTGTCTTGTAATTCGCTTTATCCTATCTTTCCATCCGACATCCTATCAACCTCCCTTTTTTTTTTCCTCTCACCAATCACCAAGAAAAAAAGCCCTGCTGCAGCCAAGTTCATGTCTTATCTTTGCAGCTATGAGGTCGTGTTTTTCCATAAACTAGTGAAATCTAATTTGGTTGGCATCAAAATTATTTGAAAATTAGATTTCTTTTATTTTAGGTGCTCTGAATTCTGATTGGTTCTTGTTTTTCTCTACATTTTCATTTGAGTTTTTTTCCATTTCAAATTTTGACTTTTTAGCCTCTAAATTTCAAGTTCAATACCAATTGTAGAATATTATAATAATATTCCCTTGGTCTGAATCCCCTATATATTAAATTTCAAGTCTGTAGGCTAAAACTGATAGAATACCTTGGCAGAGTCTACATTGATCATTTATCTTTCAGTTTTGACCTGTTAGTAGCCAAATTTCTGACTCAAAACAGATTATAAAAATATTCCTGTGGTCTGAATACCCCATATGTGAAATTTCAAGTCTTAAGACCAAAAATTGGTACAGTAGTTTGGTAGACTGTTTCGTACACACACACACTCATTTTTATAGATATACCGATTATTTTCCCTGTTAGATAACACGTCATAAAGATCTAGGATTCAATCACTGAAGGAATTATATGTGAATCTATGTTCTTGTTTTATTATTCCTAAATGTTTTGATCAATTGTAGTTAAGATTTAATTCAGAATTTCTTTAAGATTATTTACAAAGTGTTGATTAATGATTCTAAAGAAAGTCTTAACTGATCTTGTCATTATTGATTTACATGGCTGTTGTTTATATTTTATAAGTCAAGAATGATTAATGATTGTTACATCTGATTATTTAAGATAAGCAAATATTTTCACTTGAAATTATGAATCCAATCAAGAGTTTTTTATTGGATTAATACCCTTGGGAAAAGTGTGAATCCTCACATTCCCTGCAGCTATGGGTTAAATACCGAACATTGTGTTATTTAAAAATTAAAAGAACTGTGTGTATTCATAAAAATGATTGTTCTCGGCATTAAATGGCCTAAAAAGGTTGATATGCCGTAAAAGACAAACTAACAAACTAGAACTTTTTATTCTGAAGTTAGGAAGGAATATTCACAAGAAACAATGCATAAAATGATCAACTTAAATTTTGTAAGAGTAGCAAACCTAATCACACAAAAAAAAATAGTGATATGGCTTAAGGGTTCTGTTTGACCCTTTAAAAATTGTCTTTTTTAGTCCCCTGATTTATCAAAAAGGGACCATTGTTTTCAGGGGCGTGCATCCAGACAATTACCAGATAACTGTCCATTACTTTTTTATGAAATTTTACCACAAGTTGTATTTCTATATTTAGTTGTGCAGAGTAAAAAAAAAAAATGTAATTACGAAAATTCTCGTTGCATCCCCAGGAGCCTAAAATGACCAAAAACACCCCAAAATGGTAAAAAAAATTACACTTTTGATCCATCCATTAGATTTTTCTGAAACTTAACCAAAATGTAGAAGGAATCGTCCTAAATGTAAATTTATTATTTCTGAATATAATAAATATGGATACAAATAATCAAGCTTCATTTCAGTGATTCCAATCTAGTTTTCTCTCTTTAACTTTGTTGACTTTTTTCTTCATACTTTATCCTGGTTTATGAGTAATTTCAAGCAGGGGAAAGTCCATTTGGCCTAGGAGGTAGGCAATCAGACTTCAGAATTATAGTATGCAAGTTTAAATCTCAATCATTCCATTTGAGTTCATCTTTGGACTAGTACTCTTAGGAAAGGTATGAATGCCCACATTCCCTCCAGCTATAGATTAAATAGCAAATTTTGTGTTATTCAAAAAACAAACAAAAAACTCTGTGTATATAATGTTTGTTCTTGGCATTAAATAACCTTAAAAAAAGTTGATATGCCATAAAACAAAGAAACAAACCATTTTAGGCAGATTATTTTTTTTTTAATCCTTGAGGTGACAAAGACCGAAGGTTAATTCAGTCAAAACATGGGGGGGGGGTAAAGATGAAGACAATAGTCGAAATAATATTTATAAAATTTTAGGCAAGTCACATGTTGGCCAAATTTTGCTAATCTTTTTTTTTTCCGTGCAGCTGTTCCTCCTCTCAGCTCAAAGCCTATAACACATCAACTTCCATTACAACCTGGTCGGCCAACACCCACTGCAACTGTAAAACCAGCTATCAAAACAACCAGTAAGTTATACAGTGCTTCTATTTCATCTTTTGTTTTTTTTTTATGTCACCTTTATTTATACTTCTATATATTTAACTATTCTATAATGCATCTCTAGCATTTTAAAAAGAAACTGAATTGTTAGGGTTTTTTTACGTTTCATAACTTTAACAATCCAATTTTTCCTACTTTTAAAAGATTAAAAAATAATAATTCTATGAAATTTATTTTTTGATTTTGGTTTTTTTATTTTCTTTAATGTAACAAAATATTTCTTAATCAAAAAATAAAAAATGTAAATTCCTATTTTGTGAAAAATAAAAGAATTAAAAAAATTAGCCTAAAATGATTGTTTCCTATTGAATATTATCATTTACTTGATATATTGCTTTGCCTTGCTTACATGAATGCTTTCATGTTCCTTTTGTAATTAATAGATGGATTATTAAACCTAGCAGATCAATCAACTCTTCAATAGAATAAACTTTTCAATGAAACAAACTCATTTCATTTTGTAAACAAAATATCTTCATAAAATCCAATGTTTTAGATTTTTTAATTCTTTGCCCACTTAAAACAACTGTATTCATTCAAACAATCACCAAAATAAAAATGCTAGTGTTCCTCACCCTTTTTTTTTTTTTTTTTTCTTCTCATCATTATTCTCTCAGACAGTGTAAAAACACCATTTGTATTTTCTTCTGTTTCTCCATCAATTGAAAACAAACTACCCAAGGAAATACACCTTTTTGACTTATTTTAACTTTATTATTTTTGTCTTTCAAAATACTTTTTTTTTTAATCTGGCGTAACTTTTTCAAAGCAAAAATTTTTATTTGTAAACCGTGGTTATATTAGCATCTCAATTAATTACGTCGCTCTTACTCGGCAAACCACAGTGCAATATTTCCAGTTTGACCCTTTAGCAGCTATTTAGGTCCAAATATCCCATTAGGCTGGCACATAAATACTAATAGCTGGCCTAATTTTCTTTGATACAACCCACAAAGCTTTTTCATATATCATGTGATTAATTTCTTTATGATGTCATTAAAAACTTTTATTTGCTTCCCAACCCAAAATAATCCCTGATTCTTGAGAAAAATAAAATAATACAGCAAAATATAATTTAAAAATAATTTTCTGAATCCCAATTGACACTTAATTCCCATCTATCTTACCCCAATAATTAATATTTGGGTATAAACCATGAAGAGTTGATTTGATGTAAAACAAATCAATCTTTTATTTGTCAGTTTTAATAAATGTTTGGCAGATTGAATAAAATAAAATTTAATATCAAATAATAATAATAAAATACTTAATACTTAAGGAGCCTTTAAAGCAAGGCTCTCCTTATCTTGGCTGCTGTCCACATCAGATCCACCACATAATTTCATCAGGCCTGCCAAACAAATCCTTGTGTTGTGACCTTCTAATTTGGGACCCAATTTTAATGTAGTTTTCAAGTCAAAATAACGTTATCATTTGTCACTCTAATTTAAGGCAGGAATTTATTCAGTTTACCCTGATTTTCCCGACAAGATATCTTTTAATTTGTCCATGTTTACACTCTAATATTTGAGGAAATTAAATACTGGCACTGATTTTTTTTTCCCTCATTATCCCTTCAGGCCACATGAATGTGGGAAATATATAATGTGGTCCTTACATTGAAAAGTTAAGAGAGAGACCCCCCCCCCCGGTTTAAAATGATGCACATTATTAGTGAAGTCCATTGTTCTCTACTGCTAAGAAAAAGCTTAGACTGTAAAACAACAATATACAAATTTGAATTCTAGTTGGTCTATTCTATTAGTTTTTATTGCTATTAAATCCTTAATTACATATCTCTTCATTCTCACATGCAACAGATTAAACTTTTTTTTTTTTCAATTGTTTCATAAAAAAAAGATTTTCTTTAGAAAAAAAAAAGTTCTTGACATTAAATGCGATCAAACAGATTGCTCTAATCTATCTTATATTCTTATTAATAGTTTATAGAATTGAAATCTATGTAGTTTTCAAAGGATGTTATAATAATATTTCTACTAGCAGAACCCGTGTAAATTCCACGGTAGTTGATAACTTAAACCGTACATAAACATAAATCTTTTTATCACATAAATACAATGAGAACTTCCTTCAATATAAAAATTAGTAATGGATTCATTCAGATCAGACTACAAATTAAAAAAAAAAACTTTAGAAATGTAATGCATATATTTTTTTTTTTTCTCTCAAAATTTTTCTTGGTTCTATTCATTATTTATTATTTAATGAAAAGTTTGTTAGGGAATGACGTCATGATAACCAACAAAAATTTTAGCGTAATAATATATAGATGATGATGAATTAGTTTCTTACTTTGTTTTCTATTGGAATTGGTTTTATCTTAAAATAAAAAATTTTAAAAAAGTAATTATTTGGTTTCTTTTTTTTTTTTTTCTTAAATTTTGAATTTCAGTTCCAGTAAATTCTGGTGGTAACGTTTCCAGTGCCAACATGGCCAATTCACAAAACAGCACGAAACCCGGCTCACCACCTCCACTTATTTCATCTCCATTAAAATCCATCCCAGATCTACGGGCATCTTCTCCTGTTGTCCAAACATCTCCAGCTGAGAGAGCTAAAGAAGCTTTCAAATTTCCAATGAGTGATGAAGAATCTAATAGTCCAAAGCCCAGTCCAAAAACAACTACATCTGGTGGTACAGTCTGTGAGTATTCCATTTAGATTTTTCTAATCGGTGGATTCTAATTCCTTAATGATAATTTAGTTTTAAATTTTGGTTATTTCTTAGAATTATTTTTCAGTTCTAAGTTGTTAGTGTCTTTAGTGTACCATTTCATTTATGTTATCAATAACCCAAACTCTTGTTCCAAGTTTTCTTATTGACACATAGTTATTGGCAAGGTATTGATATGAAGTTGGATGCCTTTATTAGAGCAAAGTATAAGGCTGTAAATAAGGCAATTTTAATGGTTTTTCTACGTAAAAAATAGTGTTTTGTTTTGAACAGAATTTTTCAAAATTCAGTATAAAAATTGGCTTTTTACTCAATTAAAAAAATTTTGTAGTGGTTAACTGGGAATATTTTTGTTTTTTTTTTATCTAAAAATCATTTCTTTCTTAGACTTATATTTTAAAAAAAAATTTTTTTTTTACTTCTTTTTTTTTTTTTCATTCTGTAAAATCATTTAGGATCATAAAATTGTTATTCGATGACAAAGCTACATTTATAAAAAATGATGATGATGATGATAATAATAATAAGCTTATATATAAAAACGTTAATATTTACATTAGAATTTTAACCCCATACCTATTTTAATTTCATAGGTTATGCATTTGAACTGTACGTAAATTGCCGCCATTCCTTTTACAAAAATTTAAGATTAAAAGTTTTTTAAAAGATTGCCACACATTTTGATTGGCTGAATTCAGCCTATTAAAATGCGTACAAGCTCTCCATTCCTTACGCTTTATTTTTCGGTCGAACACTTTAGAACACAATTTATTTTTATATATCTTTAGTCTTAAAGATTAAAAAAAAATTATTTTAAAATATGAATCATTATGTGATCTAGGAACTGTAAAAATTGTTTGAAATTTGTTTGAGAAATGAGTGAACAATTAAGCTGCAAAGCAGTTGGAAACAAATAAAAGTAAGACTTAACCATATTATTCAAACACTTCTGTGTTTGAATGATGATAGGGTTTGTTGCAATGATTTGAATGCTTCTCATTTGTGATCAACAAAAAGTTTATCTCTAATAAATTGAAACATTCATAAATACAAACAACTACAGATTTTTTTTTTAACCCTAAGAATTTTTCTTTTTAAATTTTAAGATGAAAATCCTTAAAGCAAATTTTAGAACATTTCTTTTTCTGATTTTCTTTACAATTTTTACTTTTTGAAATCTAATATTTCTTAAAATTGAATTCTATTTAAAAGTCAATCCATAAATCTTGATTTTGATGGACATTTGCCTTGATTTGATTTTTATTTCACTAGAACAAAATAATTTATTAATTTTTTTTTTAATAAATGAAAATTGTAAGTAGTTTTCTTATACTATTTTATTAAAATGATTTTTTTTATGGAAATTCATTCTTGGATTTGGTAAACAGCTTTAACCAATTAAAGTGAATTCATAATTAAGCCTATTTAATATTGATTTTAAAAAAAAGATTTTTGCTCTTTAAAAGTTGTGAGGAAAAAAAACTGTTTAATTTCTTTTGAATAGGTTCAAATTTATCTTTTGGTATTGGCTCTCTGGTGGATAAAAAAGAACCTAAAGGAAAAAAAGTAAATGCTAAGGTAAGGATTTTTTAAATTTTTTTTATGTATTTCTTTATTTTGAAATCTCAAAATATTTGTGTCTAATGCAAGATTCTAAAGCATCTTTAAACATCCTCAAATAGACTTTGTTGAGGGCTTGGTCTCTCAGAACACTCTAAAATAGTAAAAACTATAATCAACAGTAAGACGAAACGGGGAGGTCTTCCTGTTCAACAACAATAATATCTGTTTAATAAAATAATTACTTTTGTAATTATTATTAGTGTTTATGTTATTGATGTTATAATTATGATTATCACTTATTATAAAAGTTATAATCTTATTAAATAAGTGAAACCAATTTTTTTTAATTATTATTATACTAACACTTGAATTATCTCCCCTTGGTGCAGATTCTATGAGTAAAAAGAAATCTCCTTGTTTAGTAGTATCGAATTTTAAGATCTGATATTTGGATTGTGCCATTATTTAAACAGTTTTGAGATGCTTTTATGTCTTGCATTCGTTCAATCAGCAAACTCTTTTCATGCTTTTTTTTATTCTAAATTAGAAAAAACTTATAAATGCATCCAAGTTGTGTTTGTACAAATTATTTGATTTAAAAAAAAGAAAGAAAGAAAACTCCTGATTTGTGTTGTGCTGTTTATTTTCACTAATTTATCTCATTCTGGCTTCTTATTGCATAATAATTAGATAAGATTTAAAAATCAATAAGACTTGATAAAATTCAAAATATTTAACTTTATTCATAAATATACGTGGGTGCTTTTGTTGTGTGAGGCTTTGGTCAGATCCCCTATGGTTAAGTAGAATGTAATTGATAGAAGTATGGCCAAGTCCCATTGGAGACAGCGGTTCCTGCTAAACCACTGAAGTTAAGCAATGTAGAGCCTGTTCAGCACTGAGAGGGGTGACCACTTACGAATGCCAGGTACTGTTCCTTCAGGTTGGGAGGTTAGAATTGGACTAACAACCCAATTCTCTAAAAGAGACAAACTTACAAAAACCACAACAGCAGCAAATGTTGTTGTTGTGGCCCTATGTTCGACAGTGAAATCAACAGGCTTCAACGTTATTGGTAGATATTTGGCTGAATGTATTTTATTGATATTGTTTTAAAAGAAATGTATCCATTAACATGTTGTGTATTTCTTTGTAGCAGGATATTCGATTAAATAATGCTGGTTCTTGGTCAAGCTTAGTAATGAATAGCAGCACAAGTGGAAGTGCTGTAAGAAAAACGACTGCTATGGAATGTTTTGAAGTTTTCCGAAAACAAGCTAAAGAAAAAGAAGAACGTGTAAGTGTTTTACATCAGATGATCCCAATCTATTTTACTCTATTCTTAAAGTTTAAATCTAAACTAACAGGCCCAACCACATGCCTTCCAAAAAAAAAAACCCAAACTAAAACCTTAATATTAGTTTAAAAATTATCAAATCAAAAACATCCTAAATACCATATAACAGAATTTCCTACTACAGAAATCCTTCTACACACACAAAAAAAACAACCAACAATCAGTTTAACAAATCAAGTAACCCAAAACAACGATAAAAATAATATCAAACCAATAAACAGACAAAATTCTCTCTAAAACCTATGTGTCCTTATATAACCAAAAAAGGTTGATAGGTCGTTGAACCGAAACAAACCAACTAAAGTTTAAATATTAATTATATTGGCAGTTTGTTTAGACTTGGCAATTATGTTTTAATTTTAAGTAAATACAACTCTTTGTATCAAGAGAAATTGTTAAAAAAGAAATAGAAATAAAACTGAATTAGAATCAAAAAATTTTTTTCTTTCTTTTAAGACAAAGTTGTTCTTGTTTTAGAATATTATAAAAATAAAAAACCTTTTATAATAAAATTAAAAAAAGAGAAATGGATTAGTCACAAATTGTAAGAGATCTGATGAAGATTTTATATTGCCAGCAGGAATTCCAGAGAAAATAACAGTGAAGATTATGATAATAATAATTGTCCAAATTCATGCACAGACCGAGTTGTGTCCATTCAGCACAAAAGTCAGACAACTGAAAACAAGGCTTTTTGTAGCAGATTTTATAATAGTTTTCATCCATTCTCTTCTCTGATTGGTTAATCTTCTCTACCTCTCAGTATAAATAGAATGTGTAAAATCTTAATGGTCATACCCTATTTAATTAAAAGTTTATAACAGTCAATAAAAAAAAAAAATCAATTTAGTCAAAGATTATTTTCAAGAAAAGTTAATCCTCAATTCGTGAGGTTCAGAAATTATTGATTCAATATCAAAAACTTTTACATTCTTCAATTTTCTTTTAAAAAACTTTTTGTTTACTTTACTTGTTCTATTTATTCATTTAGTTAACTAATTTTATTTTTTTTAATTTAAAAATGTAACATTTTAGGATCGCGCCCTTAAGGAACAAGAAGAACAGCGGAGGTTAGAAAAAATTGACAGGGAACGAAAGCGCTTGGAATGGGAAAGACAAAGGTAAATCTTGTTTTATTTGCTCTTCACCTACCACCAACATTCCATGCCAAATATCGCTTTTTTTTTTGGGGGGGGTGCTTTATTATTCCATAAAGGAAAATAAGTAACCATTGCTAAAAATATCTGTGTTTGTTTTATTAGGATTATCTATACAGGGTGTCCCAAAAATCACTTGAAGATTTTCAAACCAGGTGTTCAATATGCAGTTCAAATGCAAAAAAGTTTATGATGTCAGATGAAGCCCATTTTTATTTGAATAGATTTGTTAACAAACAAAATTTTAAAAAAAAAAATTTATTTAATTGAAATTGAATCCCCCCCCAAAAAAAAAAAAAAAAAAAAAAAACTAAAAATGATCAATAGCTATCTAAACTTATGTGGACCATTTTCTGTATGTGTTCATTCCATAAGGACTCTTTAAATGGCTGGGATGATTTTCTCAGAAATTCACACCATTTTACTTTATGTGTCTCGGATTGTTTTTAAATAGGGGTAGTTTTGGATAACACCAGATAAATAATGAAAATCAATAATTGAAAAAACAAGCTTTAAGAGGAAAAGAGGGCTGCTATGGGTAAGAGTGAAACTGAAAAGTGCCATTTAAGGATTGGAATGGTAACAACATTGTGTTGCTGATGAGATCCAATAAGATTAAACACAGCTGCTTGGCTGTGTGTTTTAAGTTATGCAAGATTTTGCGTTTAATCATGACATTATAATTTCATTTTAATATTTTTTTGACCAAATCTGAAATTTTCTGAGTTGTACGGGCAATGCTGAGCTATGTTGAATTATTAAAACTATATTTGAACAATTTTCCCTACCACCACCAACACAATAGGGCAGGTTGATTTGCAACTTTTTTTTTTTAAATCAACAAGGCGCTGGT
This sequence comes from Idiosepius hallami, assembly GCA_034780655.1. Classification (NCBI taxonomy): domain Eukaryota; kingdom Metazoa; phylum Mollusca; class Cephalopoda; family Idiosepiidae; genus Idiosepius; species Idiosepius hallami. The sequence continues at coordinate 1,033,924 of JAUZSX010000056.1, forward strand.
GATGATAGTTGGGGTTTGATGTGTTAAGAACTCATACCAAAAATCAGATTCATATCTTTAAAACAAAATTGAGCATTTCATTTTTAAAATCGTACGAAAAAATGCTCAGAAATGCTTAATAAAATAAATATATGACTTATAATTTTAATTATGAATCATCACTAGCAAAATGTATTTGTCAATCACTGAAAAACTTTGAATTGTTGCAATTTTTTAACTTTTAAACTAATTTCCTCAAACGTAGGTAACAATATTTTTTATGTCAAATTCTAACTATCATCACCATCACCTTCCTCAGATTCCAAAATCGACCTGCCCAATTAGCACAATGGTTCTAATAGTTGGTATATATAAATTCTTTGTTGCATTCATCTGGAGATGATAGGTTAAAAAATAACTAAAATATCTAGTATAGATTGACATAATACCTGATAATGCTTATTGTATGCATTCTACCATAATAAAATAAAGAGTTAAGTTTAAAGCTCCAATACTGTTGGGTTTGACATGAAAGTTCCAGAGTTAGAGTAATACCTGAGGAAAGCTGAAAAGCACATGACTAAAACTTGTAAAGATAAAACTAGAAAACCTAAATAACTTGAATAATGATAAAAATCTTAGACTAATAAATCTAATAAATTCAATTATGTTCAACAAGTTTCACTTTTGCCCCTTAACCCTGTCAACCCTATTAGGGCCAATATATCAGCCCGGATAACCGAAGGCAAAAAAAGACACATAAATATATTGGTCCTAATATGGTCCTTTGATAGAACAGCTCTGAGTGACTAGATGTTAATTGTCTTATGTCAGGGTCGAAAGGATTAACCCCTGTGTCTTGTGTGGAGTCAATACAACTTGACTGCCTAAAATTTAGTAGAGATAAGTTTTAATTATATTTATTCAAATTATTTGCATATTTACTCATATTTCTTTTTTCATAAAGTTTCCCCCAGTTTGTCCTTCAGACTTTTTCAGGTTTTATTTAAACTCAAAACTACGATCCTAATCGTTTATCAGAGTACGCTCATGTCACTTTCGAGATACCGGTTTCCCGTCAGATGAAGTTAAGCAATGTAGAACCTGTTCGGTGCTGAGATGGGTGATCACTTAGGATTATCAGGTATTGTCCCCAGGGCAAGTAACAAACCTGCACTTAGTGCCGCTGATACTCTTGAGGAAGGAAACCAATTGTTACACCATGCACATCACTGTGCGATAAGGTATGATGATCAGAGTAGAGTGGCCACATTCTGTAAGCCTTAAGAAGGTCCTCAAGCAATCTCCTTTTCATTATCATTATAAAAACAATTAAGAACATAATGATGAAAAGTCGTGTGGAAAAAGCAACTTCAATAAAGATTATACAACATTTTGTTGGTTTCTCTAGATCAGTGGTTCTCAACCTTTTCCCGGCTATCGCCCCCAAAAGCTATTTTTGACTTAAGTTAATTCATAATCGCCCCCCCTAAGAAGAAATAATAACAAATATTGTAATTATGACTAACCAACACTAGAAACATTTTGTACATGTACATG
>JAUZSX010000056.1:1050961-1062574 GCA_034780655.1 Idiosepius hallami
GTAAATAATATAATATATTTACATTATTACATCATTTGTAAATAATATAATATATTTACATTATTACATCATTTGTAAATAATATAATATATTTACATTATTACATCATTTGTAAATAATATAATATATTTACATTATTACATCATTTGTAAATAATATAATATATTTACATTATTACATCATTTGTAAATAATATAATATATTTACATTATTACATCATTTGTAGATAATATAATATATTTATATTATTACATCATTTGTAAATAATATAATATATTTACATTATTACATCATTTGTAGATAATATAATATATTTACATTATTACATTTGTAGATAATATAATATATTTACATTATTACATCATTTGTAATTAATATAATATATTTACATTATTACATCACTCAAAGATAATATAATATATTTATATTATTACATCATTTGTACTTAATATAATATATTTACATTATTAGATCATTTGTAGATAATATAATATATTTACATTATTACATCACTCGTAGATAATATATATTTATATTATTACATCATTTGTACTTAATATAATATTTTTACATTATTACATCATTTGTATATTATATTATATACATACATTATTACATCATTTGTACAAAATATATTTTTTAAATTATTACATCATTTGTACATAATATGATATATTTGTATATTTGGTGCAACAGATAAAATGATTTGAATTTCTATAATTCTAAGTGAGCTTTATCTAAAATGTAGGTTTTAATCTCACCTAAGGGGAATAATAACTAAGAATACTTTTTAAATTAATAATAAAAATTAATATTTTGTGCATGTTGCAATTTTAAAAAAAGGAGCAACAGTAAAAAAAATAAAAATAGATGTACAAAGTTTTAAGCCTCATTTCAAAAATTGTGATTGGTTAGTGGATTGTTTTGCTTTTTAACGGCATATCAACTTCTTTGGTTATTCAGTACCTAAAGTGTTGTTTGGTTTGTGTAGATGGTTGTTAGGCTGTTTATCAGGATTACTTGGTATGAGCTATATTTTTATTTTGTTTTATTTTTGGAGGATGGATAATGTTTTAACTTATAGATTTTCCAGTAAAGGCAGATTTCTTTTAGAAAGTTTAGAATTTGTTTTATTTCTGCATTTAAAAAAGTTCTTTTAAGTTGTTTGCTTGGTAATATTAAGACTTTGTTTTAAAATCATTGCATTTGAATAGGATGTGTTTGACCAAAAACAGGTTAATGGCAGGGGATACATATTGGAGAGTCTTCCAAATATAAATAAAGAAAACAAAAAAGGTCTTAACTAAAACCCCTTATTTTGATTTTTGCAGGTGATCCTCAAATCTTTAATGGGAATAAACTATGAAGAATTCCTTAACCTTTGTAAATCAATTGTCAAAAATCGATTACAGCAACTGGAAATGGTAAAAGATTCAAAACCTTCCCAAGAATCAAAAGATAATATCCAATGTGAATGTTTGGTAAAAGAAAATTCATCAACCAATGACCAATTCAAGGAAGTTTTGAGCCATTGTCATCTTTATTTTGATTTACAAACATTAAAAAAGGTTTTAACTTTAATGAAACAAGATAAAGACTTTCCATCAAAACATCAAATTGAAAATTTAATAAAACAAATTCAATTTTGAAGTCTTAATGTGGAGTTAATTTTTCTATATGAGAAAATTCTATCAAGTGTGAAAACATAAATGTTATTTGAAAACTAATTTTTAACCTTTTAAACCAAGACTTATCAAAATTACCGAGTAGTCACTCGGTCATATTAGAACATTAAAGCCAAAATATTGGTGTGTCTTTTGCCTTATATTGTCTGGGCTGATAAATCAGCCTCTAAGGTTCCAAAGGGTTAAATATTTTTTGCTTTAAGCCTTTGGATCCTAAAAAGCTGATATATTGGCCCTGGTCACCTAAAAAAGAGACACATATTTTGACCTTAGTATGGTATTCTATTAGAACGGCTTTGAGTGACTACTTGGTAATTATGTTAGGTCTGGGTCCTAAAGACTTAATGGAATATATTAAGAAAAAAAATACATTTAGAATTCAGTTATTTTAATCTTTTGAAAAAAAAATTAAAAATACATTTATTTTAAAAGTTAAAAACAAAGTTAATTAAGTTTACTTGTGTAAAAAAAAAGAAAAAAAGGGGGAAATTTGAAAGAAATAAAATTTTATTTTTAAAAAAAGAAAAAAAAAACTTTATTTTCAAAAGATTTAAAATAACTGATAACAGATGAAAATTTTATTACATTTTTTTTTCACAACAACAGTATTCATATATTTTGGGTTAATCTTTTTAATAAACTAAAAAGCCTAAGAATAAGTAATTTTATAGAAATAAAAAGACAAAACTTAACCAACTGAATTTATTACAGTTATGACACAGCACACAATTTTCTCTTAGGGACAGGGAGGGAGAAGGAATGGAACAAGGGAGAATTTAGTAACAGTTTTTTTTTTTTTATAAAAAGAAATTCTGAAAGGGAGTGGGGGAAGGGGGAAGCTCTTTATATCACGAGAGAATTTGGCTGATTTTAAGCTTGTTTTTTTTTTTCTGTTCTTTAAGTGCATTTGACCTAGGGTTTCATTTTCATGTTTGTCCATTAAGTCCTTCGATGATTATGGCTGCTGCTAGGGACACACACAAGCGCGCACATACATGGGGGAGTAAGGAGGGCGGGATTAGGACACCAAAAACTTTAGTTGGAGTGATATATAAGAACGGGGGGAGGGTGGGGGGAGAAAGGCGATGAGGGTAGAGAAAAGGTTTAAAGAGAAAAACAAAAGTATGGATGGTTGGATCAGACAAAAAATAAAGGCAAAGGGAGAATTTTTTTTTTTTTCCATTTAATACAAGACAAATTCACAGCTTAAAGCTTTTGCTGTAGACTAAGAAAAAGAAAATGTACAAGGCATTAATTATTCAATATATATATAAAACTAATAAATTGCAGCAGCTAAATGATTTTCTTTTTTATTTAGTATCAAAAATCTTATGAATTCAATGTTTTTTTTTTCTAAAAGTAAAACTCTTAAGCCAAGAACAGTAAACTAAAAGACGCTTACATACATGCACACATACATGGATTATTATTTTTTTTTTTTTTTGGTTTCTAATAAATTTCTTTTCTCCCAGCCCTTGTCAGCAATTCTAAAGATCCCTAAAGAACTCAGAACTGCTGAAATGACATAACTAGTTCTCAGCCTTTGAAAAAATTAAAAAAAAAACAACACAAAGCCTTTTGGCTTTTTTTATGGAAAAAAGTGTGGTCAAAGGAATATTCCATTTAATTCATAGCCAAGAGGAGGGAGGCACCCACTATCACCACCATCTGAGAAACTAGTTCTTCCCTCCTCTGCAATAGAAATAAACCAGAGCCTGAAAGAGGAACCTTAAAATATGCTCAGGCTGCCTTTACAACAAAAATGACTGTCTCCTCATACAGTCTATTTATTGGTAGGTTGTGGCAGTGCACAATGCACCGCAGCAGTATGAAGGCACAGACGATACTAAACTCCTCCAGAGCTGCTCAGTAGACAGACCCTTTTTCAATCTTTTTTTTCCTCTCAAGAATTAACAGTGGGATTAGGCTTGCAGCTGCATTTGCCAGACAAGCTGACATAATAGAAAGAGGCAACCTCAGAAACAACAGCATATAATATCCAGAACTTAAACCCAACTATATAAGGAATAAGAAACAAGAAATAAAAATCGAATAACTTTTTTTCAAATTAAAGTCTTTGAAAAATTTCATAATTTATATTTTGATGAACTGAGCCACCAAATCTTTTTATTTTCCTTTGTTTTTTGAATTTTTAATTTATAAAAATAATCTCTAAATTTTACAATTGTTTTGGGTTTTTTTGTAATAAAGGTTTGATTTACCTCTAATTCAATTTGGTGAGAATGAAAATGGGAAAAAATAACTCTTAACTCCCTCCCAAACTTGGCTTTTTTTTAAGGAGGGGAAAGAGAAAAAACAAAAACCCTAATCTATGAATGAGGTGGGATGGAAAAGTAAACAGTTTCCAAAGTTAAGATTTCTTGTTCAATATTAAATCAAAAGATGGGCAGATTGAAACCAAAAGCCAAAATTCAGCAGTTTTTTTTGGTTTGTTTTTAATATTTTATTTGGAAGTCAACAAAAATGGTAAAAAAGTTGGAATAATTGCAAGGTGACTGGACTAGAAGAATAATCTTGTTTGAACTAGGATGTTAAGGGGCTTATGTGGGTACACGAGGAATGGCAAGGGGAGGGGAATAGGTTCTGGAATAATTTTTTTTTTTTTTTTGCTTTAATGCTGTTTTGTTTGCCTCTTCTCTCTCTGAACATTTGATCCTAAAATTGAATGACCATCAAAATAAAAGACTGGTCACTGTCTGGCCGGATTTAAAAAATGGTTCCATTATTATTATTCTTTAAGTCAGAAGATCTGAACTCAAGTGGGATTCTATCAAGTCAAAATTCTTCTTCCACCCTCCTCTTAAAGAATCTACTACTACTTCACCCGCATTAACACTGAACTGACTTTTTTTCTTTTTAAACTAGACACAATACAAGACCATAATTCAAATAAGAACTTAATTTAGGATTTGTTTTGCTCCAAGTTAAATAGGCATCAAATTGAGAAAAATGTAAACTCAAATCTCTCAGCATCACAGATTTTAACAGGAGAGAGAGAGAAAAAAGGTAAGCATTTCTTCAGTAGAAATATCCCCACCAGCTCAATTTGGAATCTTTACTGTGGATAGTAAATCCAGAGAGAATTTTGTCCCCAAAATACAAGTCTCTCATTTTTACCTTTGGTTTTCCAAATTTTCTGTATTACTGGTAGTTATCAGGATTATAAGCCAGTAGTAGCAGATTAGAATGGATGGGTGTTTATGTGTGTGTGTGAGAAAGAAAAAGAGAGAGAGATAGAGAGAGGGGAGTTTGGGGGGTAATTCTTTTTGGACTGACTGACTGCCCCCCCCATCTTCAAGTTAGCTGGTCAGGATTGGGATTAGGGGGATGGGGGTGCCTGCCTGCCTGGGATTGTGACAGTTCGATGAGATGATTTCACTCACGCTCACACTCATTCAAACGAGCTGAGACTGCCGCTACCACTGACGACGACTCAGACCAATGGTCTTCTTACTTGACCATGCCTATTCAGCAGCTCTGAAGAAGAAAAAAAATAAATGGAAATTATATACAAAAATCTGATAGAAGATTAGTTTTTAAATAACAAAAAAAAAAAAAACTAACTTAAAATTAATAAAAACAGTGAAATGTTTAATTCAACATAAGACTAGATCAGGGGTGCCCATTATGTTGATTGCGATTGACTGGTCTGTCCTATAGACATTGTGGGGAGCTCACATGGCATTAAAAAAAATAAAAACTTTGCCACCAAACTATTATCTACCCCACACAAAAACCACTGACCTTGGTATGAGAATACTGTTATCTATTGATTAAAAACTCCAATTACATATTGTATAAAGTAAATAGTTTAAATTTTGATGGTTCTCATTCTTTTTACTAAACATTTTTATTCAATAAATGAGGAGTTAATTTTTTCCATATCTAGAGACCAACTGTCAATATATGTAATGAGTATTTCATTTTTAGTAGGTGGTAGATCATGTCATAAGTATATCTCATATTGGAAAAGTGTGTGCACTCCTGGACTAGACTAATAAAAAAAAATTGTCTGTTCAATTTCAAATTATTGAATATATTAGAACTTTTTTCAATGTGCTATTAATTCTTTAAAGTATAGATTTATTTTTGTTAAACGAAAAAGTTAGAAAAAGAAAAATTGATATTTGCGATTACAGCTCAATAAGCAGGAAAGATTTTAATGAATAGTAGATCTTTAAAACGCGGAAAAGATTTAAATGGTTAGAAACTTAAATTAGGAAAAATTTAGAGTGAAAGAAAAGAAATAAGCATAAAAAAGTATTATCTAATGCAAACAATTTTTTTTTATTTTTTTTATTTATTTACCTTTTATAGACAAAATCAAAAGACCTGAAACATTTAATAGCACTCCCATATAACATTAAAATAATTTATATAATAGTTTATATGTATGCAAAACGGATAAAGTAAAAAAAAATTGTTTAGGTGATAATCAGTAGCCAAAATGAAAAGCTTAATTGATTAGAACCTTAACTTAGAATTTTGGGAGAAATGACTACTCACCAAGATGCATTCCTTAATTTGCGTATTTCCTTTGTAGCCCAGGTTGCAAGAGTTTTGGCTTTGGTAACTTTGGAACGGCGACCCTTTGTTAACAAAGCCTGTATAGAGTCCTTGTCAACAAATGGCACCATGAATGAACCAAATGCAGTACAAAGATCACTAAAAACAAAACAAACATTCATTTTAATTAAATATCTTTCACTCATTAAATTCACTATTATAACAAACTTTATTCCTAGGCTTTTATAAAAAGTTACAGAGATTAAAAAAAAAAAAAAAAGTTAGTTTGTAAAAAATACTGTTTCAATGATAATATAATTAAATTTATAACCAAGTCATAAAATTTTTTTTAAATTAGTGCAAATTTAAAATTACAACAAGTGAAGCATGCATGGTTCCCATTCAGTGCACAGTGAAGGGAGCATAAAAAACAACATTCAATATTTTTGACAGAAACTTTAAATCGCCCCCAAAAAAGACCCAGGGGATGTGAACAAGAATTTTGTCACGTTAAGAAATACTGAAACCCTCCATACCATAGCCAAGTTTCAGAAAAATCTAATAGATGAATCAAACATTATGGGGCAAAAAGTGTCATTTTTGGGTGCTTTTAGCCCCCAATAAGCCGCAGGGGACCCAATCCAGAATTTTGCCACATTCAGAAATATTAAATTTACATATCACATAATTGCCTACACATTTTAGCCAAGTTTCAGAAAAATCTAATGAGGGATCAAAAGTTATAGGCAAAAAGTGTCATTTTTGGCCATTTTGGGCTGTTTTTGATCCATTTTAAGGCCCCTGGGGGCACAACGAGAATTTTTGTGATAAATTCTTTTTTTACTATGCACAACTAGATATAGATATACAACCTGTGGCAAAATTTTAGAAAAAAATGGATGGTTTTCCGGAAATTTTCCAGATGGATGGACACTCACGTCACTGAAAACAACGGTCCCTCTCCGATAAATTGGGGGACCAATAAAGGGGAAAAGATTACGGTAAAACTCCTGTTGACAAATAATTCTGAATAGCTTTAAATTAACATTTGAGTAGTTGAGGTCACCAGTATAAAATTTTAATATACAAAGGATTTTTCAAGTGATTAAGATGTTATAATTGACCAAGGAAACTTTATTTCAAACTGATTTCTTCGAAAAAACTATAAAAATGCAAATAAGTGAAAGAAAAATTATCTTACCCAATCAAACCACAACAAGCAGCAATATTACTGTCACTGTGGTCTTCATCCTGAGCTATATGCTCTATAAACGAAATCATGTGTGCAACATGAGGATGAAGAAGATGAACATCAGCTGCAAATAAAAATAAAATTTGATACTCTTGTTACAAAATATTTCTTTCATTCTATTCGAGTTGTAAGTCATCAAGTCTACATTTCATAGAAGCACATGCTTGTTTTTTAGTGATTATTGATCAATAACAGTAAATAAACTTATGAGAAATGCACCATTTTTATTATACAAACCAGATTTCAAGAGACTTCAATTAAATATTTGTAAGGATTTAAAAATAGACACACTTGTGTGTGTGTGGCTATTTTTAAACCCTTACAAATAATATTTAATATCGTGTATATATATATATATATATTTATTTATTTATTAGGCTAAATTTCAAGTGATAGCTTTTCTTTTTTTGAAGTCAGCAACTTCTGTACAATTGGGGAAACAAGTAATGGTCCGAGAAGAATTTGTTAAAACCTGAATGTATCCAAAAAGGAAACATGAAAATATTTCAAGTTTTAAAATTAAATAGCAAAATGTAATCAACAATTTTAAAGTTGATTTTGGTAACAAGAGAGAAAAAAAAATAGATAACTCAAAAATTGTAGCTTACGGTTAATTTGCTCTGCATCTCCTTTCAGTCCTTGAACAATTCCAGTGTAAGCTTCAAGACAACCTTCTCTTAATTCATTTAGGTAATCAATCATGTCATAGTCTGTCTGTGGATTTAAAAGACAAAGTTTTTTTTTAAAATTATCATTCTTGAATTCAATGAAGAATTTATTTGAAATTGTCTATTACATGTTATAGAAATTACTGACCATAATTGATTCTCATGAGTTTAATTTGAAAAAACATCAAGATAGTTAACCATATTCATTTGAATATGGTACCTAATCTTATACTAAATGACTTAAGACTTTGGACAAAGAATTATTTTTGTGATTATCATTCCATAAATATAAAACCAAATTGTCCCAGAAATATAATTTAGAACCTTCAGTATTTCATAATTTTGCTTCATTTTATAAATTTTCCAGAGTCTTAGATCAAAAGAAACTTGAATCAATAATTATCTTTTAAAACTTCACCTGAAACAATGTTATGTTAATTTCAGTACTAGAGTTATTCTTTAAACATTAATTTCAATAAAGAGGAAAAAAATATTTTAAAATTCTTAGGGAAATGACTAAGAATTGTTTATTCTCTTTCACAAAAAGGTTTAAATACTGATTTAAACTAAAACTTATAAAATCTTAATGTATATATTTAAAAAGCTCCTATAAAGGGCTTACTTCTAAAACCTTACATTCCCTAACCCTAACACCAATAATCTTATAATAAATTTTAGTTTTAAGAGACGAAAATTCAATTAAAAAAAAAAAGATAGATACTTATCTGACCTATGAACTGTAAAAATTGTTTTAAATTTGGTTGAAAAAGCAGTTCAAAACAAGTAAAACTAACATATAACCATATATTTAAACACAGTTGTGTTTGAATGATAGATCAAAAATCAACAAGACTTCCTACTAATCTAAAATTGTTTTTAAAAAATTCAAATCAAAAAGTTAAATTTAGTTACCTTATCAACCTGTGCTTGAGATGCTTGCTGCAGTGTGTTTAAAACCACACCCAAATAATTCTTAAAATAGGAGCCTATAGCAAGAGCAATATCACCAAAGACAGATAAAATTTGTGGTTTCACTGTTCGGTGTACAGTTTCATTCTGGAAAAGAAAAAGTTGTGTCAATATTAATATGAAAAATAATGAACAAACATGGAGGCAAAAAGAAAGGACTAATATTTATTAAAATAGAAAATTTTTCATTAATTGAAAAATTGCCTATATTTTATAACATTTTATAATATGAAATATATATATTTTATAATGGCTTTCTCTAGAAGGAATTTGAAGTATAAAAATTTAAGAATCACTTGTTGCCAAGTGAATGTGTGAAAATTTTTTTTAGATTTTATATTAAAAAAATGACAGGTGATTATAGTTTGGTTTGCTTGTGTTTAACAGCCTATCAATTATTTGTCTAAGGGGTAATAAAGTTTTAGGTTTTTTTACATTGCAATTGGCTGATTATTTTTGTCACAGACTTTACTATTTTACCAATTTTCATGAGTTATTTATTAGTAGGGCCATGACAACATACTTTTAAAAAAATATTGTCACAGCTTTCATAACTAATATACAAACATTTTTATTTTAACAATGCTTTACATGGTTTTAATAGGATTTTTAGGTTTTTTGATCTCCACAGTTCCTTGTGAGTTGCCAGGAGTTTACAGTGCTTTAATGCATTTTTATTAGAAAATAGACATCAATAGTTTGCAACTAATTACACTAATTAAATAAATTACATTGATTAAATTTATATAGAATTATTCTAAAATGTACACGATCATCAAAATACTTACTCCAAGATTTTCCACAAGCAATGTCATTAGTTCATCACAGCAAGGTAAAATATTATTCCCAACGGCTCTGCAAATGTCTCCTGTTAGACCTACAGCTGCTTGACATACCTATAAAAAAATTTAATTGAAAAACATTAAACAGGAAAAAATTGAAAATTTTCAGAATTTATAATTAACAGGCTTTACAGTGACATTTTATAAAAATAATGAACTGTGAATTCCGATTAAGATTTCCTAGCCTTGAACTTTTTTATCCTCAAAATAGATAAAACCTATTTACCTGATATTCAGCATGATTTTTCAACCCAAGTGTCAAATAAGGCTTGAAAGCTTGCATGTATGGCATAAAGTTTTCTCCAAGAACTAAAAGATAAAATATTAAAAGAAAATTAAAATATTGAAAGAAATAAAAAAGACTTTAAAATTCAAAGCTTAAACCAAGAATCATCTTTGATGAATAGTAGGATTTCTAAAATTAGTTAATTACAAATGACAATTATTACAATATGCTTTTATCAAAGATTATTCTTGTCAAAGACTTAACTATTTTGAGACTTTACCATTCCTTTTATTTATTTTTACTTAGTAGGGCTGTGACAAGACACTTATTAAAAACATTCTTTTCACAGACTTCATAACTGAGGATCAGACAAAAATTCTTTAATGTATTGTGACAGTCCTAGTTATAACACATGATCACTAAAAAAAAAAATACCTAGAACATTTTCCAATGAGAAATAGTTATTTCAAATTTATAAAAGAAATTACTGTTAAAGGTTTTATTGTATTGAAGAAAAATTTCTTTCATAAATTTTTTTTTATCACTAACCTAATTTCCAAAACGAACTTCTGAAACTATATAAAAAACACTAAGAGCCAATTTGATGGAATATTAAATAAAACAATTTACCTTCAACAAGTGTTGAAACACACAATAAAGCATCTTCTTGGACTCCTCCTGATTTACCACAAGAAGTGTTAAACATTTTTAACAAGGCAGCCATTATAGGACTGGAAATTTTCGGAGCATCTTCTGGGGTGACTTTACGCAATACACTCTATGATGTGCCATGGAAGAATAAAAAATCATTTGGGTTCCAGATTAATTTTTTAATATTTTATTAATCAGATAAAATAGAAATAACATATGGAAGTTAAATTAATGTTCATTCCATAAAAATAATGTAAAACACATTTTTTAAACTTTTTTGTCAAGAGAGAAATTAAAATTTTACCAAGATTTTAGTTTAAAGCCAAAAGAGGATTTTATCAATTAAAAGCTTGCCATTTGCTAGAATTAGAAGATATATTTGCTTTTAAACTATTTTTTTTAGCAATTTTAATTATTAATTTACCTGGAGTGTAGCACACAGTAAAGACTGCAAATCATTATACTGAACCCGGTCAGATGTAGAATTTATGTGACCCTGTAAAAGAAAAGAAAATTTAAGCAAAGATTATACACACACACACATATATATAATATATATATATATATATATATACACTAGCTGTACCCTGCCACGGATTGCTGTGGCTTTATTCGTTTATAAAGATTATCACCCTTTATAAAAACCCTTCTTTTGCTGGTTGTTGGTTTTGTTAAAATAAGTTATTTAATTTATTACAATTGAAATTATAATTGAAACATGTATCTTGAAAATTATGAACTTTGCTAAAAAAATTATTTATTTGAATTTACTAAAATATTAGACATTATATCC
>JAUZSX010000056.1:1067207-1084279 GCA_034780655.1 Idiosepius hallami
CATCTAGGTGAAGGGTAACACCGAATATATAAAGCCCAGGTAAGAGCACGTAAAAATTGCCTTGTGCCAAACTTGGGAGTGCTCACCAAGTAATTATCATATTTTGGATCTTTAACACAATTATCGTTGAAACTAGGTTTGAAAACCAAGGTTTCACTGCATATTAAAAGAATTGGTTTTATTTAACCACTTGCATACAGTATTCTTTTTACTGCAAGGTTCTTCCAGATGCGTAAATTAGCATTATTTGTTTTTATGGCAAGACTAAAAATGCTTGCTTATACATGATCAGATTTTTTGGCAAAAACATACGCGTTATGTAATTCTCATCAGATTGCAAGTGGCAATGGTAATTTTATAAAAATAGTTCTTATCAGCACTTAGTATGAACACCTGTAGCACTTTTTAACTTTGAAGAGAATAAGTGATTTAAGGCTTTTAAAAAAAGTATCTAAATATAAATGTGTAAATAGGGCAATTACGACTAACAATTCTTAAATTTTAAGAATTTAACTGCAACACTAAGATTTACCCTTTTATTAAAAGTTTACTAAAAATTCTAAAATATTGACGCTACAGGCCAAAGTATATATATTTTCAGATAATAACCGAAAGTTACTGATAAAGGTTTGGTAGACTGAGTAACAACAACTTTATAATGAGAAAGAATGAAAAACTTACCCAACACACATTATGAGCTACACGTGGCTCAGCTCCTAGCCCTTGAACTAAGGCTTCTAGCAAAGGCGGCAGACATGAATCATTAATAACAGCTTCTGGTAAAATTTCACAAACTCGGCCCACTGCCCAAGCTGTGGTGTCCCGCACCACAACACTTGAATCTTTTAACAAATTTATCAACATAGGCATTGCTTGCTCAACAATAGGTTTCAACTTATTGCGATCAGGACCTTCAAGGATGGATCCTGAAAGGTTACAAAAGATAAACATTTTTAAACCATTTCACAGATGTTCTACATACATTGCACAACTATCTCAATTTTATTATCTTAATTCTATTTAAAACTACAAGGTTTTTTAAGTAGTTCTTAAACCTAAATTTAAAAAAGTTTTCAATAACTCATTAAAAACTTTTTAATGTTTTACAATATTGAAACTAAAAAAGTAGTTGAAATATAAAAAATGTTAATATAAAATAGAATTTAAATAGAAAATCAGAAAAGTAAAATATTCTTTAAAATTTGACAGGCAATATTTTGTTTGATACTAGCCTTTCAGAAAGAATTAACAGTGTTTAGTACATAAAGAGTAGGAAACAAATCTAGTTACTTTTACAATAGATTTATAAATATAGCAACTGCAAATTAAATCAACCTTTAAATGTTTTAATTATTTCAAAACATCTAAGCACAACGAAATGCTTCATTATTGATTTAAGACTAGTTATCTTAAATTATACAAATATAAAGGGAGTCAGGTTTATGTTTGAGTTAGGTGTGTAAAAACAAAATCATAGAATCAACTAAGTAATATAAAGTTAAATTTTTGTCTATGGAAAAAGATTGTTTAAAAGGATATATCTAAAATTAAAGCAATTTCTTTTATAAAGCCATTCTATTAAGGAAATAATTACCATTAAGCTGGATTCCAATCAAATTGCTTGTATAAAATATTTTTATGAACATTGATCAAATAAAGAAAAAAAAAAAAAAGGTCATAAATCATGGAATAGTTTTGGAATATTGAATAAACAATGCCTACCAAATGCCATAACAGCAGCATCTCTATGCCTCCAATCATTATGCACAATATTTTCTTTGACATAAGGAAGTACGTGACCTACAACGTCATCTTCACAGCATGTTGCCATCAGCATCAAACACACACCAGCTGCCTTACATGGGTTCCATTCATCATCATCAAACTCTTCCTGCAAACACACACAACAGGCTTTTAATTAAAAAATCTCTCATTCTATAGCAAGCATTTGCATTCAAACCTAGAATTCACTGCAATATTCTGTTTGAGTTGAGAGAATCTTAAGTGGGTACAAATTAAAAGAACAGAGGGTAAAGAAAATTTTTTTTTTAAATATAGGGTAGAAAAAAGATTAAGTATAAATTTGAACTATTGTAAATAATTTTAAATTAAAATTCCATTTACTTCATTGAAAAGTCAATATATAAAAAGTTACATAAGAAAGCAGTTATAAAATTTAAACAAGGTTGCTTTAAAAAACCATTGTTAAAAATGTAGTTTCAAAATTAAGTTTTATAACAAAGTCAAACAGGTTTTAAAAAATTAAATTAAGAAAATAAATGCAAGAGAGAAAAAAACAAAACAAAACCTTACTTGTTTGGTAAGAGTTATCAATAATATTGGAACCAAAAACTGCAAAGCTCCTTTAGAGTAAAAACGACTTGTTCTTTCTGGTGGTCTACCTTCTTCATCTGCCTGTAGATCAACAAAAACAAGTTTTATCAAACATTGAGAAAAAACAATTTTTTAAAAATTTCTTAAAAGGATTTGTGAATTGGACAGAATTTTTTATTTTTATTTTTACCTCTGAAAGTTCTATGGCAAGATCAACTTCTTCATCACAAACAGTTGACCAAAATTCAATTCCTTGAAGAGAAACTTCATCAATTTCGCTTTTCATTGCTTCCATTGTAATCTGAAAAGAAACATCACAAATTTCAATTTTGATGCAGCCATAAGCCTAAAAATTCTTACTCTTTAGCTACCATTCAACTGAAATCAAATACCACAATTGATATTTTAAAATAACAAAATGTAATTAGATAAGAATCATAACTCTTGAATAACCAAGTTTTTCAATTAGAAAATTTGGATCTTTTATACAAGTCTTTAAATTTTTTAATCATTTGAATAACTTTTCAACATTAATAGCTTTTATATTTTCCCCCAAGTTTTAATTATAGGTTTTTAAATTAAAATAAGTGTTAGTGAATTTTCATAAAAAGGTAAATACTTACTGCAAATAATGCTGGTCCCATATAATGTTCCATGTATTGATAATACAAAGACATTATCTTTACTAAACATTGCAATGCTGCAACACGAACCTACAAAAAATCCATTGAAACACCAAGAAATCAATGTAAAATTCTTATTCAATCCACAAGGGTAAACAGTTAATGTTAACTAAATATGCATTAGCATCAAGTATTTTTTATTATCACAAACAGCAACCAAGATTAAAAATGATTAGAACTTAGTTCAAAATTTGCAACTACTAGTTGTTTATACATACATGTTTGCATATAGATGTCAAAAAATTACATTCACTCTCAGCTACCTCAAGCAGATGAGGCTTGTTAATTATAGAGTGTAACTCCTCTAGGCATAAAGATAACACCGATCAAGAAAACAAGATAGATGAAGCCAGTTAACTTATGAGAAAAACTCATCTAGGTAAGGAACACTGATTCCCAAAAGTTAAGGAATGTAATAAGCTTGTGAAGAACTGTTATATCCAGAGCCAAAGGATGGGATCGAATGCAGCAACCAACCTTGTGAAAAGCAATGCAAATGAGGTTTGGCATTATTAACACCTTTTACTGACTATGCAGGTATTAAGGTTAAATTTTAGTGTCGGGACGATTCTGAATTTTCTCAACATCAGACTAAAAGAATCGTAACGAGGGAATTGGAAATTAAAAGCATTTTTTTTTAACAATGTGATTCTGATTCTTACAAAAATACAGGATTCTTACTATAAATCATCCCATCACTAGTTAATTTGTTGTTTTTTTTATTCCAAATGACAGCATGAAGAAATTCATGATATGGAAATATATTGCAACAGTATAGTTATTACTTTTTAAATTCGTAATCAAATCATTATCCCAAAACATACACAAAAAGCTTTGATTCATTTAGGTAAATAAGTTCAATATATAAAAATGGCAATAGTAAAAAAAAACAAAAAAACCTACCCTTGTGTCATGAGATTGTGTGGCCTCACAAACAACTTGCATGATGAAATGTCTTTCAGGCTACAATTAAAAAAAAAAAAAAAAAAAAAACATAATTTTTATATATAGAAAATTTTTGTTCACTAATATAAACTTAATCAAAATTAAAAATCAATCTTGTTCATGAGTTTTTTTTTAACCACCTTGATCGCTGAAAACAAAATTACTAAAAAAAGTCCAACTTTAACAAAGTTAAAACTAAGTAAATATACCAAAGTAAAAAGTAACATCAGTTATATTGTTATATCAGAGAAAAGTATTAAGAAAAGAAAAAAAAAATCAAGGGAAACTGGTTATACAATCAACTTTAGTGATATTCTACCTAACCTTCCTAACTTTGTTAAAAGCTGTTGTCTAAAAACCCTCTTCTAAATACCTAAGTATGGGAAGAAGAAAGAAAAATGGCTGCTAACTGTAGGATGTAGGATCTAGAATATTAATTTAGTTTTCAGTTGAGATCAGAACTCAAACTTTTACTGCTAGAGGAAAATGAAAAAAAAAAAAAAAAAAAGAACATTAGTTTTGGTATGCTATGACTTCTCAGCTTAGGAACAACCTACTGGACTTAACTCAGGGATGTAGAAATACCTAGCCAAGAGTAAAACAATCCAGAGAAATGGGCCCACCGGTCTATAAAGCTCTGACCCTAAGTCTGAAATCGAGCTGCATACTGGGACCTTATAAACCTGTTATTTATTAGTTTTAACTTGACTAGAATCAACAATCATGCCTATCTATGAGAAAAAAAAAATAGCTACAAACTGTAGAATTCAAGATTTGGAATTTTGATTTAGTTTTCAGTTGAGATAGGAACTGTAACTTTCACTGTCATAATAGAGGAAAATAAAATTAAAGAGAAGAAAAAATACTTTTGGTATGTTACTCTACTGGACTTAATCTACCGTTTATCCCAGGAAAAGATGTAGAAATACTTTGTCTGATACCTAGGCGCGAGTAAATCCACCCAGAGAGATGGGCCAAACTTGATATTTATTTGTTTTAACTCGGCTAGAATTCAAAAATAAAACTAAATATACTAACTTTGATGTAGATTTGTTATTTTTAAGTTAAAAATTAAGGCAAATATGTTTAAGAGTTTGTTTTCTTTTTTTTTCTCTCTCCGTGGTGTCCCGCCATACAAATACCTGGTTTGGTGCATAGGCGCCGATAAACCCACTTGGGACGGACTCACAAGACTTCCGCCTAAGAGAAGGAAACTGACAAAAAACCTGCACTTCACTAAAACAATCATTCATCTTGCCTCAGCTTGTCACGAGAGCGGGTTGTACGTGTTGTACAAGCGCACATGTAATTTTTTTTATGTACAGAAAACATGAAGGCAGTTCTTACACACATGTGGCTTGTTCATTTGTAGTCCTTCTTTGAGTTGGCACTCTTCTGTCAAGAAGTGTCAGTCATCACATACACACACACATATTTAAAAAGTGATATAGATTAACATTATATCAAGTTGTAATTTTAAAAGAACCTTTTTCAATAACATGGTATTTGGAGACTTGGTAGAACTAGGTTTGAAAGATTGAAATGTGATCTTTGAACACGCTTAATAAGTACTTTATCGAAAAGAGTGTTAAAAAAAACTAAATAGTCAAACCTCACTGGAGAATTCAATTCAACTATTTATATTTAAATTAAATCTTGAATACTTACATCTTTGTCAAAATTAGATTTTGTGAATTCCAGAGAATTTAGAAGAGCATTTGTAGCAGCTAATCTTACATGATTGCTATAAAAAAAAGAAAAAATATATCAAAAGTTTTTTTCTTTCCATAGAATGTAGGGAAACTATACTAAAATCATTTTTATTTTAGAGATGAGGCTTCGTAATTTAGGAATTGACTTTATTATTCGGTCTTCTGACCTCATCTTGGTAATTTTGATCTTTCTACACTACATTTCAGCCTAGTTTACCTCAGGCCATCTTCAGGTGTTTTAACCATAACATCAGATAGGATGTGGCATCTCATTCGAAGAATAAAGTCAATTCCTAAAATATTCTGTAAAGTTTTTTTAAAATGTTAAAATTCTATCAAGTAGACAAAATGAAAGTGGTAAAGAGTACCTTGATTCTTCTTTGCGCATACCATTTACAATAGCTGTAAGGATCTCATTGGACTGTGAGGTTAAAATCTCTGGATCCTAACAAAAGAAAAAAAAAAAAGATAAACAAGGAAACTAAAGATTAAAACAAATTCCAAGCTGTTAATGACTCAATTTAAATATTTGGGAAAAAAAAAAAAAAAAAAAAAAAAAAAAAAAAATCAAAGGAATTGCAGTTAATCCAGTGAAAAATAATGGTGCACATTCATATTTGAATATTTATGAAAATGCATGAATAATTTTTACTTAACATTCTTTAGGTATTTTTTTTTTTAAATGTAACATAAAAAAGTGTATATTTCAAGCCACATTTAAGATGGCTTTAAGATAAGGTTAAAAATAAATAACTTACAATATCCTGACAAATATAACCAATTGATTCCAAAGTTGCTTCTTTAACGAGTTCTGTACTATTAATATTGGTAACATTCTGAGTAAGGAGTGGAATCAACTCAGGCCACAGATTATGGGGCAGTTCAGCACAAGCAATGTAAGCAACACATTGAGCAGCTGAACTTGGACGTATGGTTTCAGTACCCAATGATTCCAAAACCTAAAAGATAAAAAAAAATTAGAATATCAAAAACTCATCCTGCAATATTACAAAAACTTTCAATTTATTAAAATCTTATACTAAAGAATAAATTTAAATACAAAACATTAAATACATAAATTTAGAGTAGATTAAAATAAAGAAGAAAAGAATTAAAATATGTGATATACAATTTGCTTTAATTTTTTTTTAGAAAGAAAAAAATCTAATTATCACTCATTTATCAATAAAAATCTGGATACTCAAGAATATTCAGATAATTATACATAAAAATTGCTATAATTTGATCAAGATGTTTTCATAATTAATGGGTGTTTTGTTCAACACCATTCCAATCGTTGCAGCTGCCTTTTGATTGTATGCATATATTTTGCTCTTATAACTTATTAGATCATCTACATATGTGGCACACGCTGTTCTGGTAATAATGTTTTTAATCGGGGTTTCAAGGTTTAATAACATAATGCCTTGTGGTGCTCCCATATCTTGTTTATAACTTAAAAGGTATCTGCAAATTTCACATTAAAATTTCTATTGTTCACAAAATCTTTAATCAGTATTGACATTTTACTTCATCACAGTCTCATATCTTTCATTATCCCATTTTTTCAGGTCATGTCTTTTCCAAATAAAAAAAAAAAAAAAAAAAACACTGATCTTTTCTGATGAAAGCTTCTCTTAAGCAAGTTTCAAATTTTACGATGTGATCAACAGAGCTTCTCTAGTTTCTGAAGCCTGTCTGACCTATGATCAGTAGGTTTCTAGAACTCACACCAGGCTTTTAGTCACCAAACCCATTCACCCAAGCATCTCAGGGATATAGACAGACAGTGGGTGTAGATGCATGTGACAGTTTCCAAGATTTCCTTGATCCCCAATAAGGATTAATAAGGGAGTTTGTTGACAGGAGTATTTAGACTCACTATCTGATTGATCCTTGCTATCGCCTTCTAATATCACTATGTTGGGATTGTTTGAGTTTTTAAAGGGAGATAGTGTATTTGTGTTTTTCTCTTATTTTAGGCTTACTGTTATTAAAGCTTGTCATGACTAGCCGATTGATGAGATATTTGCAACTGCTAGTCTAGCTAAAAGGCCAATGTGGAGTGTTTCTGACCCAGAGCCACTTTGTATCCAAGTATTGAGCTGCTCAGCCACTAGGATCTTAGCCTAAAAGCATTACAGGTGGCCCCATGATTAAAAATGTTAAATACCTAATTGAAAGCTCAAAAATAAATTTTATTTATGAAAATAGAATTTTGATTCCATTGTTTATAAGTTCTGGAAACTAATGATGATTTTATAGAAAATTAAGTTTCAAACAAAAAACGCCAATACTTAAAACTAAATTTTTTTTAGAACAAGTGTTTGTTGGCATGGGTAAAAAAAAAAAAAAAAAGGACCACCTATTTACAGTAAAGAAAAATTTTAGATTTAACTATTCTCTACGTGACAAAATATTGTTGCTTCTTGCAAGTTTTAATTTTAAAAATAATTCTGTTCAAACTTAATTTTGTTTTTAATGGTTACAATCTGATGCCTAATTGACTTTTTTATCATTGTTCACGAGACTTATAAAACATACTGAATAAAAGAAAAACTGACAAATGGAGGACTAGTTTAAGGTTTTTTAATTATAAACTAGAGAGAAAAGATTTTTAAATTTTTTATAAAAAAAAAAAAAAAAAAAAAAAAAAGACTTTATTCATTTAATTCACAACTAAAAAAACGAGCACAAAAAGTCACTTACATTTTTCTTGATATACATGCGTATATCTTCCCTAAACTGAAGCCACCGACGTTGGTAATTTGCTCGATTTGTTGGATCTTTCGAATAGATGGCATTTTTAAGCTGAAGACCAGCTTGCATCCGAGCAACTGGACCATTACCTCCATGTTTCAAGATTTCAGAAAGTTGTTGTAAAAGTTCTGGCTGAAAAGTAAAAATAAAATTAATTTTACATTTTGTAAAGATATGAAAATTTATAGAATTTTTTTTTTTAAATCAGTAAAAGATATAAAATGATCAGAAGTTTCACCGTTTTAAAAAGATTGTTAAAGATTCTGATTTTTAAAAACTTTCTTTTGCTTTTTTTAAAGTTTGCCAAGCATACAATTGCAATTTTTTAATTAGTGATTGCAAATGTATCTATTGTGACTTTTTCTTGTGTTTTACAACATAAATTTTAGTTCCTTGAATGCTGAAATCTTTATCCACAAAACACAATATACACTATATTTAGTCCATAGCTGGAGTGGAGATTCATATATTTCCTAAAGGCATTATTGGTCCAAATATAAAAAGTAAACAGAATTAGGATTTAAACTTGTGTATTAAGATTGAAGTGCTACTGCCCCAAATGGACCTTCCGACAAAATGTTGTAACCATACGTGAAATAAACATTATTTTTTAAAAAAAGATTTTAAATTAAGAGTTCTGAAGTTTGTGAGTTAAAAGATTTAAAAGAAATAAGTTTGTTTTTTAAAAAATAAAGTGCTCATAAAAAAAATTATGTTGAATATTTTACATAAGAAATACATAAAAGTTTAAAAGAAAAGAGAAAAAAGTGAAAATTTAATTACAGTATATATAATAATTTCACCTAATAGTGAAAAATGACTATTTTTTGTGTGTACTCTTGCCACCTGCTTGTTGCTGGCAGTTAAAATAACATTTTTTTCTTCTTTTTTTTCAAAAAATCGCTGCAGGGTAGGGTGTGCCAAAAAAAAGATGTCTTGTAATATGTAGATTTTACGTTTCAGGAATGATACTTTATCAATTTGATGCCACCACACTTTTTTAAACTAGTCATTTGGACACTAAACAGGTGATGTCACTGGTGATTTTTTTTTTTTTTAGAATCAACAGATGGTTCTCTAAATAGAATTTTTTTATTGTATTTAATAATTTGCGAAAGTGTCAGTTTAAGATTTACTTATTGTCATTTTATTTTTTACATTTAAATTCTTAATCCTGACTTTTGACCAACGTTCAATTTTTTTTAAAGAAAATAATTGAAGTATATTTTTTTTAACTTTCATTTTTGCTAGTTTTACTGAAAAATAAATAAAATAAACGACTCGTCTCTGAAAGAGCTTTTATTGTTTAATTCCCGGAAATAAAAAACTTAATACTTGAAGATTGAAAATTTTCGCAACTTCAAAAAATTAGCGTTTGAAATATCTTTTACACAAACCGCTTTCCTTTCTTCTCGAAATAATTTTAACTAAATTGACATTTGTTTACAAGTTTACAAATTAATCTAATTTTTTACCAAGAGTCTTTTTTGTAATTGGTCATTGGCTTACGTGCCACAGAAAGTTTTTAAATTATTCGTGATGTATACAAATTTTACAGGAGATAAATGCTCTGTCACTGGTGTTATTGTCATATTTTTAATTTGACCAATAAAAAAGTTATTTTAATATTGACTAAATGGTAAAGTTGTCGAACAAACTTTATTTAGCACGTCAATATTTTTAAAATTAAAATACTAGCATTAGTCTCAAAGTAAAAAGAATTAATAAAATTGAATATAATAAATTCTTTATCGAAATTTCATAAATCTAAAACACTATTCTTCAAACAGATTGATAAAAAAATGCCCTAGTTTTTAAATTAAAAAGTTGAGTTATCTCCCTTTACAGAAACCTCAGCGAAATGCCGGCAATAACGTATCATCACATGAAGATTCAACTAAATTCTTTTATGTACACTCATCGAGCAGTAATATGAAAATTTTGATTGTCTTCAAATAAAATCCATTAAACATTCAATACAAATTGAAAATAATTCTTATTCTCTTCGCAGAAAAAAAAAATTGAACATTTTTGGATGCCATCATTAATTTAAAAAAGTCAAATTAACGCGTGGCTGACTTTACAAAAAGCCAGCTCTAGTCGATTCATTTGACAAAATAGTAAATTTATTATGACAGCAAAAAATTTAAAAGATTAAAGGGATAATTGTTTAAATTTTGAAAAACAAAGAACCATTTAGGTTAAATAGTTTCTATTCTGTAAAAACGAATCGTATAATTCAATATAGTCAATATACACAGAAAATATTTACACGCTTGTGCAGATTAACTTTTTTTTTTATCTCTCTCTTAACTGAATTTTTATGTCAAAACGGTTATTATAGCTTAAAATTTATTTCACATCGGATTATTTTTGTTATATACAGCATTGACAGCAATTTAGAAAAATCCATAAATAAAATTAACCAAGTTGTCAGAAACTAATAAACCTTTTTAAACGATCCATATACAAATTGTTAGTCAAAAGTTTGTTTTTTTATTTCTCAGAAGACGCAATTAATTAACAGGGAATAAATATTTTGCGCAAATTAAAAAAATGTTTACATTTAATCACAAAAAAGTCCAAATCATTTTATAATTGGAAAAAAAAATTAAAAACAATTTTGATAATGTTATTGCAATGGAATTTAATTTGAAGAATGAGCGGGTTAATTAAAAAGAAAATATCTATTTCATTAACTACATTAGGAGGGAACTGGATGGTTCTAGACTACTACTATATAAAGAACCATAAAGTAAATTGCTATATTAAACTTTTGCAACAAGAATAGTTAAGTTTACATAATTGTTGGTGGTGAACAGAAATAATCACTAAAGACACTTATTCCAAATAACGAACATTAATTACCATTCCAAATCCATAGTTGAAACTAATTAACCCTTTGAAACTTAAAAGGCCGATATATCGGCCCTAAAAACAAGGCAAAAAAGACACACCGATATTTTGACTAATATGTTGCTCGACTATAACGGCTCTGAGTGACTACTTAGAAATTTTGATAAGTTAGGGTTCAAATCATAAGCAATAATTTTTAGTTAAGGAAATGCGCGGGTTTTAACTGCTTAAATAAAAAAACGTCACTGAGCTTAGAAAGTTACACAAGTTTTAAGCAGGATAATAGAAAAAAAAAAGAATACATTTAGCTTTATTTAATAGTTCTAAAATACTTTTAATGGTAAATAGAAAGAAGCAAACCTTAGTTTTTCAAGTTAGGAAAAAAAAAACGATTACCACCAACCACCACCCCTTAAACAGCAGAGAACAACCATTTTTTACGATAAAGACCAAATTTTATGAGGACATAAAAAAGCTATCAAGTAATATTCTAAACGGTTCCTATTTTTGTGAAGGGGGTTTATTTCGGTTATCCTTAAACTAAAAATGCGTCCTCAGAACTGCTACTGCCTTGCCTCGAAGAAAGAAAAGAAAAGAAAATCCATGTCCTTCGCCGCCATATTGGAAAAGGCACACACCGCACATGCCACTAAATTTTATATCAGATTTTTTTTTCTTTCTTTCTTAATCATAATCAGGAAAAAAAAAACTCACCAGATTCAGTTGGGCAGCCTGTTCTAGAAATTGCTGGGCAGCCTCAAGTTCACTCGTATCTGAAGAAAGATACACAAAAGAAAAAAAAAATAAACGGTTTCAGATAATATCTTAATTAAGCGGTAAAAGAACGGAAAGAATGAAGTGTAACTAAAAACCGGCTTCAGAAAAAGAACAAATATTTCGAAGAAATGGGGTTAAAAAATAAAATTCAGACAAGTAAATATTTAAATTCTTATATCTGTAAGACTTTCTAAAAAAGGTTGCTTTTAGTATTTCGAGCAATAAATGAAATTCAATCCGAAGCCGGCTAAAGACAAGGATGAAAAAAGCGGAGAGCTATCAGACGAGTGAATAAATCCTTCAGAACACGCATTTAAAAAAGCCAATTATTTTAATTTAAAAGTTTTACAAAATCAAATTTAACTTTAAAAAATTTAAATTTAGGTGTTGTAGATTTTGTCAAGTTTTCTTTTAACTAAATAACGTTTTTATATTTTAATTCTATAGAAATCTCAAACCAAGATTTCTATAAAATCAAAATACATCACTGTTTATTCAGTTAGAAAAATAAGAAATAATTATTTTTATATATATATGAAAGGTAACATGAATTGCTAATGATTATTATTTAATAGTTGTTTCTTACCAGTTGATACTGTCTTCTCTAACACAGTAATCAAATTCATGGGCATGGCGGGTGTGATGCTTTGAACGCTTTTTCCAATATCCGAGATTAAAAAATGCCTTTTATAAATTTCTTTTCTTTAACAATAAACAATACTTGTTCTATTTGCTATAACTGTTATTATTATTGCACACTTTTTGAATGACTACACCATGAAGCTCGTTATAGAGAAAAATCTTGGTTTCAAAAACCCAAAGCCCCATGTGGGGAAAGCTACAAAAACTTGACGGATGAATAAGGTGAGTTTTGCTTCTCTCGTATTCTCTAGCAAAACCGACATGCACTTTTCAAAACGACTTCTCTGATTGGTTGGAATTAACGGCCGTTTCTTAACTTCCTGAAATTTTAGCCACTTGTTACGCTCCTACTATCTATCTTGGGCAGCAAAAGTCGAGCATTGGTAAAGGCTCGGGCTCTGGAATCTTAGTACGCGAGTTCAAATCCCAGTCAAAACCATTGCATTCGCTTTAAAAACGGCCTTGTGCCAAACTTGGTTGACTGCTGCTGCTCACCAAGTAAATATAATATTTATATTGTTACGAAATTAAAGCAATGGGTCGGGCTCTGGAATAGTAGCAAGTACGCGAGTTCAAATCCCAGTCAAAACCATTTGCATTGTTCACCTTAAAAATGGCCTTGTGCCAAACTTGGTTGGTGCTGACTGCTGGTCACCAAGTATATAAAATATACTATCTAAGGGGAATTTTACTCAATCCTTTTTAGTTTCTGCTTTTTTTTCTCACTCACTCAGTCTCTTTCTTTGCCACTCCCTTTCGACACTCTCATATTTCTTTTGTCTGTCTCTCTCTATATTTTCGTTTCTTTCCTCCCCTTCTTACTTCTTTCTATCAAATTATTATATCATAGTCAAAAGTAACAATAAATGGCTTTTAAAATTTCTTATTTTGAAAAATAGAAACAAATTTTTACGCAGAGTTGTATTATTAAGAATGTCGCTTTTTTGTTAGATAGTTATTTAGAAATGTTATTTCAATTTAATTTTTTTTTAAAGGATTATCTGTTGCCGGCCAATTTTACATTTTCGCGCCACTATAAAAACCTGCCACTGACATTCCACGTAGAGTTTTAATTTCAGACTATTTTTTCTATTTTTTTCTTAAAATTATATAATCAACTCTTTTTTTTATAATTGAATCTTTTTTTTTTCTTTTTGGTTATACCAAAATAAAAAAAATATATTCCTTTTTTTTACACAAACTGACAATTGTTTAATAATGTTTTTTTGTTTTGTTTTTTTTTGTGGAGTCGAAAAAAAAGTTATGGCATTTCATGTTAGAAACTAATTTTCCTACAAGTTTTTTTTTCCAGATATGTTATTCCAAAGAAAATGTTTGCAGGCTTATAAAACAAAACAAAACAAAAAAACAACAAAAATATTTGGACCTAACCCTTTAGACTTTATATGGCCAATATATCGGCCCTCCTGCGACTTCATTCACAAGAAAGTATGGCGATATTTCGGCCCTAACATGGTCTTTGTTAGAACGGCTCTGAGTGACTAAAACGTAATTTTGCTAAGTCAGGATCCAAAGTTTAATTGAAAAAAAAAATCTTTTGTTGATATGTGTGTTGTGTGTGTGCGTGCGTGTGAAGACCGAAAAGCTTAAAATAATAATTTTAAAAAAGCTTTTGACTTTTGCCGGTCGGCCTCAGCAAAATAACAAGTTAGTTATTATACCGAGACAAGACCTTCTTGACCGAGACCGGTAAAAAGTAACAACGGTCATATTTTGCCGGCTGATGATTATTGACGTAAATGTGATAACTATTTACCAGGTTAAAAGATATTTCAATTGACACATGTCAGCAGACGCAGACCTCGCACCTGATAACAAAAACCATTAGAATATAATTTGAATTATTACCGTCAAAAGAATTTAAAAAAAAAAAAAAAAAAACAAGTCAGTCGAGAAAGCGCGAGTTAAGACTTAAAGTTTGGAAACTTTAACTGACACGAAGTCAATTTAATCCTTAGATCCCGACTTTGCAAAATTACCGACTTGTAGTCACAGTTACTGAGTACTACTGGTGGTTGTGGTGTGTTGTAGGCGTGGACACTCCAGTGCCACTCAGATGTGTTAGACGACTATATTAGGGAGAAAATATCAAAGTGTCTGTTTTTGCCTTAAGTCACCAGCAGTGCGATATATCGGCCTTGAAGTGTCAATTTATTTTTTCTCTAACGGAATTTAATCTTCTGATAATAAAAATGAATAATAAAATTTTTGTATTTGTAAACTTTACTTAGTTTAGTTTAGATATTGTCACTTCGCCACCCACCCCACCACCACTGTTTTTTTTTTTTAATTCTTTTGGACCCTAAGAGGCAGATATATCGGCCCTGACAACATAAGACAAAAGAAGACACACCATACCAATAATTTAGCTTTAATATGTTCCTGTAATATAATGACTCCGACTCTGAGTGATTACTTAGTAATTTTGATAAGTCGGGGTCAAAAGGTTTAATCTTAAATCCAAGCCCTAACCCTCTGTTTAAGTGGAGGGGGGGGATAACAAACAAGGACATGGTTTTATTTATTTTTGTGACGGATTGAAATTTTTATTCAATATTTCATTGAAAATTCCATGGGGTTTTAAAGCAAATGATTACAAAATTGTTTCATGGTAAAAATCAGCATTAGACCTTTGGACCCGGAAGATCTAAAAGATAACCCCAAAAAGGAACGCAAAACCACCACCAAGGAATTAAATCTTTGGACCCTACAACATAAGGCAAAATAAGACACACCATTATTTTGGCTTTAATATGTTACTCTAAAATAACTGCTCTGAGTAACTACTTTTGATATTACCACGCCACACCACGATAAGTTGAGGTTCAAAGGATTAACATGATAAAAGTTATGATTTGGTATATTTTTATTTAAAAAAATAGAGAGACCTTGAGATACAAATTTAATTTGTTTTCTGTGTGCTGTCATATCTTGAAAAAATTGTATCTGAAAGCAATTATTCCCATCTAAATTAAAAGAAATGGAAGTAATCCAATGCAAGGGTAAGAAATTTACCTCAAATTATACTTTATTTATAACTGAACATCATATACCATATATTAATCATAAAATAAAAACACTAATATAAATATATTACAATAATAAATGTTAATAAAAATCAATGAAAAGTTAAGTTGTACTCATCAGCTCAACGAGCGCTTATAGTGAACAGGATGCACACCAAGAGTGGAAGGAATAGAAGCTAGGTTACCACGCACACTAGATGATGATTGCATCTGTCAGTCTCTAGAAATGATGGATAAATGCGCCCCATGTTGATTCTGTAGTATAATGGCGTCTCCAGGGTGCAAGGCCTGGGCAAAATTTCTTGGGGCTCTCTGATTCTGCCAATTTCTCAGTACTCATCTCTCGGCCTTGCCGGCAGAAAGCCAAAGGGAAGCAGAGCAATATGTTTGGCCTCAGGTTGGCTGCAGGAGCTACTGGAACGAGCTGAGTACAGTTTTGGATCACCTTAGGGACTTCAACTCCGGATTTTCTTTCAAGGTTTACTTCCTTTACTTTACTTTCCTGAGCTCAGATAATCCACAAGGCAGTGGAGGTTTGTACTTCAGATTTTTTTCCTTCTCCTAGATGCCTGTCTTCCCAAAGACTAAGGGTGCATCTACTCAGTGGGTTCAATAGCACCCCCAGATACTAACCTAACTACTATAAGATTTCTTTCTTTCAGGGTTTACTCCCTTAACCTTTCCTGAGCTCAGGTAATCCACAAGGCAGTGGAGGCTTGTACTTGAAAGTTTTTTCCTTTTCCAACTCCAGATTTTCTTTCCCTTAACCTTTCCTGAGCTGAGGTACTTTCTCATTTTCTTGTTGAATGACATGAATCAATAGGCTTTTGAAAGAACCTGAAAATTAATAAAAACAATTAAGGCACTGGAATTTGTACTTCAGAGTTTTTTCCTTCTCCTAGAAAGGCCAAAATCAATTAATTTTTAAGCTTTAATTTAATTTTCTAGGATTTTTCATTTGGTCCTAAAAATAATAATAAAAAAAAAACATTTAGATTTATTACTATCAGAACAAAAATACTGTTATCTACTAATGGCCTTTCACTTTTTTTTTATTTTCTAAACATCAATCATTGTATCCAAGGCTGTGCTTAGCAATTGCGGAGGGGCCACAAGCTGCATTAAGGCTGCAAGGAACAAAATAATCAGTTTTTAGGATTAACAAGAAAATCATTATCACACTTATATGTTGAAATATACATCTATTAATCCATCTCTCTCTGTCTTTATCTCTCTATGTATATATATATATATATATATATATATATATATATATATATTATTCTAAGTAATAAGGTTGCTTAAAATTATAGTTA
>JAUZSX010000056.1:1104428-1131422 GCA_034780655.1 Idiosepius hallami
AAAAATCAGTCTCTTTCTAGAAATACTTTTTACAACAAAACAAGGTTGTATTTACCAGTAATATCAATGATATATAACCAAAGATTATTAATGTTGACCAAAAATCAGTCTCTTTCTAGAAATACTTTTTACAACAAAACAAGGTTGTATTTACCAGTAATATCAATGATATATAAGCAAAGATTATTAATGTTGTTTAATTCATGACCTCTTACCTGGTATTGCTCCACTTCGGGAGCTTGGAAAAATATTTCCTGAACTGGCTTGTGTTGGAATGTCTAGAAGTCGTTCAATTTTCTGCATCTTCTGCTGTCGAGCTTTGATTCTACCTTTGGTGAGACGCTGTTTAGCTGCCATACAACGTATGTGGTCATCAAAGATGAAACGAGCCGAAAGTAGAGGAACTGGGCGGGAGTGAGCTGAGGACGATTGTTTGTGGACAGTGATATGTAATGACCTACTGTCATCCTTATCACCAGACACTTCAACGTCCTAAGAAAAAAAAAAAAAATTATTTATTTTTTAGATGAGGCTTCATAATTTAGGAATTAACTTTTATTATTCAAACTTTTGTCCTCATCTTCGTGGTTTTTGATATTTTTATACTTTTTGAGATGAGGCTTCATAATTTAGGAATTAACTATATTATTTGGACTTTTGTCCTCACCTTGGTAGATTTGATGTTTCTACACTACATTCGGCCTAGTTTACCTCAGGCAGTGTTCAGGTGTTTTAACCGTAACTTCAGATAGGGATGCTGGGTTTTGTCACTGAATCCCCAGTAATCACTGCCTTCCATAGATGTCTATCAAACCACGTTTTTAACCAAGTAACCCCTCTGGGGATTAGGTGATGAGGCCAAGAATCCTTATCTGAGGTTATGGTTAAAACACCTGCAGATGGCCTGAGGTAAACTAGGCCAAAAAGTAGTGTAGAAACATCAAAAACTACAAAGACAAGGACAAAAGTCTGAATAATAAAGTTAATTCCTAAGATTTTTTAAATCCCAAAAATTAATCTTAAACCTAAAAAAGCCTACTTTAGAATTAGAATAAGAATAAAATTAATTGATGAGGGAGAGTAGGGATGGTAAATTTTGCAAAAGGGTTATATAAAAAAAATAGAGGGAGAAGAAATATAGAATTGTCATTGTGGATATCATGACAGATATTAACAATGACAATTCTATATTTAATTCTACAAACCCCAAAGCAGAAAATACACCAAATAAGCACATGTCTGTATAAATTAGGAAAAAGAAAAACAAAAAAAAACACAACCACTTTTGACACATGTGTATCATAATCTAATTCCAAAGATAATTTTGAAAATCGTCAGCACAAAAATTAAAACAAATTAAAATCAATGAAATGTTTTTTCTTTTTTTTCAAAAAATGTTTTTTTAGAGTAGCAAAAAATTATGCCTTAGGGTAAAAATCAATTATGAAAAAACAATTTTAGATGGTTCTATTTATTTATTTTTTTTTATAGATACTATTTATCAAAATAATGAAAAATAAACAAGGGAGGTTATGTTTGAGTGAAATAATTTTTTTCTAAATGGTTTAAAAAAATGTAATTATTTATAAATCAAATTTTTTTTTTGATTACTGAACATAAATGAAAAATTATAAAAATTCAGAAAATCATCAAATCCTGATATTTATGGCATTGAAAACTTAGGTATTTCAGAATTTTTTGTCTCCCCCAGAGATTAAATATTGTTAGTCGAGAATTAAAAAAAAAGAAGAAAGTTTAAGAGAAAGAGGGGAAAAAATATTTAAAAAAAAAAACTTACCTGGAGAAACCCAACAAATCGAACAACACCCCAGCCTAATCTTTTAGCATCGGGTTCCACCAAAATCAATTGTTTATTATCAATTACTAAAAAACGACGTTCTTGTTTCCTATTTAAAAAAAAAAATTCAAGGAAAAAAAATTGTAATCTATATGAAATAATTTACAATTGTTTTCATAAAAAGTAGAGTTTTGTCCATACCGTTAAATAAAAATTTAGTCTAAAAAAAAACAAAACAAAAAAACCCCTCATTTTTAATGGTAGTAAGAAAAGATTATCTAAAATCAAAATCATTCCATCCAAGTGTTATCCCTCCACACTTAACTGGAAATTTTTTTCATATCTTACGTAAATTTTTTATGGACTTTCAAATAGGGGAAAAAATTGTGTACGACAGAATTAGTTTTCTTTTATTCTTTCATCTCTGACTATATCTTTAAAATGCATCAAAACAAATTTTGGAACTCTTGTAAAGATAAAATAATTTGAAGATAAAAGGAAATATTTTCAAACAATTTGACAAAAATCTAAATTGATATTTTTTCTAAACAGAATCAAATTTTAAAAGAGAATTAATATATTTTTTACCTTTCTTTTGTTACAACTGTACAAGCAATGAGATCACTATTATCTGAAATAGAAATAAAATATAACTTTGGTTTTATTCTTTCATCTTTTTAATTGGATTATTACTATGTTTTTGTTGCAATTGTCAATATCATTATGGAATAAAAAATTTACGTTTGGAAAAATTTAAAATAAGGAGAGTTTTAAATTTCTCACTTGATTAAAAAAAAAACTT
The DNA here is from genome assembly GCA_034780655.1 of Idiosepius hallami. Taxonomy (NCBI): domain Eukaryota; kingdom Metazoa; phylum Mollusca; class Cephalopoda; family Idiosepiidae; genus Idiosepius; species Idiosepius hallami. Next base: position 1,107,029 of record JAUZSX010000056.1, read on the forward strand.
TTAAAAAGATTAAAACTAGGAAAAAATAAGAAAAAAATATAAGTTGATCTTTGTATCATCTGATTTGAATCCATTCTTTTTTAATAATAATGATATTATAAAATCAGATTTTTAGCATTTCTCTCCCAAATGGATTTGAAAAACAAAAACAAAAAACTAATGAAGCATGTAAAAGAAAATTATTTTAAATGAATCGAATAATTAAAAAAGAATGATTTTTTGATAGAATGATAAAATGATTTTTCTTCTTACTGAGATCCAGTATTTCATTGGCTTTGATGCATTCATGATCTTTTGTTAAAGGTAAATGGACTTCCTCTTCTTTAAGTAATGTTAAAGATAAATCACGAATCAGAAAGAAAACTCGAATAGCCTGAAAAATAAAAATAAAATTATTAAAATATCCATTATAATATATATCTTATTCCAATATCTTTTTGTTGAAATAATTTGATATGAATTAACAAAAATTCATGATAGTGTGTGGACATTTGCATAAATGATTATTAATTAAATTAAAAAAATAAACCTAAAATACTAAATGATTGGATTTCATTTTTATCTTGTTTAACTATTTTTCATTTAATGCTTAGCAGAAAACAATGTGAATATCAGAAATTTTTAAGAAACAAAAACATTTCAGCTATTTTGAATAGATTTATCTTGCTAGGAATAAGATGGAGTTGGTAAATTTTGTTATCTTATCTATTGGTGTGTGTACCATTTTTTCAGAATCCTATGGACATTAAGGTCATATGTGTACTATTGATGCTTATTGTTATATTCCATATCAGTGTTGTAAGATAAAAGTGAAGTAATTATCATGGGCGCAATCGTGTTTGGTTGCAAAACAGAGGACTTTGGAATATGTTTTTTTTTTCTTGTTTTAAATTTTTTTAAAGCAATATGTAAAAAAAAATAATTTTTACTTACCCTTCTGGCTCTTTCCACCTCACCACATGGAAGCCTTTTATTAAAGGCAATGCCAGTTAAGGGTGTACCAGTTGGAGGCAAAAGAATAGATGCATCCATTGTAAGATACTCAACATTTAAAGGACGTTCCTAGAAAAATTAACAAAAAAAGAAAAATCCAGCATTAAGCAATAATTTTAATTTTTAACTTATAAAAATTCATTTTATTGGTGAGAAGTACGGCTGTGACAATATGCTTTTATTAAAGAATATTTTATTAAAGAATATTCCTGTCATTACTAGACTATTTTGCAATCTTTTAATTCTCTACTTATTAGTTGGGCTGTGATAACATGCTTTTAATAAAGAATATTCTTGTCACAGGCCTAGTGATAAGTAGGGCAGTGACAATATTCTTTTTAAAATATACTTTCTATTCTCTTGATATGCTAGGAATATTCTTTAAGCATATGCTCAAGAATATGCTTTTTTTTTTTTTTTCCCCTCCCTCTCCTCGGGAATATTATTATTATTTTTTTTTTAAAATATGCTTTTTGTTAAAAGCATATTCTTTTCTGAAAAGAATAGGTACTTTTGCAGAACAAGAAAGTGGAGAAATTTGACCGAACCCTAAACCCTTACCCCAGCCAATCAAATTGCTGTCTTACAACCGATGCAAAGTCCCAGAGCAAAAAAAAAAAATTTCTCCATTTGCTTATTCTGCAAAAGTGCCAAAGAATATGCTTTTTTTGAAAAGAATATGCATTCTATTAAAAGAATATTAGTTATGCAAAGAATATGCTTACATACAAAGAATATTCTTGTCACAGGCCTAGTGATAAGTAATGTTTTAACTGATGGAATTTAACTTATAATAATGTCATTTGATAAAGCTTCTAATAAAGTAGGAATGCTGTTTATAAAAAGTACCATTTACTTTTATATCACAATGATATCTAGTTACTAAATAGACAATGTGGGAGCATAACACATACCACTTGGATGATAGTTATAATAACCATTTTAGACTATTTTAGAAATGGCTACATTTTTCTGCCATAACAACAGAGAGACATGAAGCAAACATCCGAGGGGACCCATAAACCTTCTGCTTCCACCCACCCTTTGGCTATGTGAGAGATAGGTAAGAGTTGCACTCAAAGTCCTTAAGGGAGGGAGTAAAAAAAAAAATTGATATTTGAAAAAAAAGATGAACTATTTTACCTTCATTTCTCTATATTCATCCTCAAACATATCCAAAAAGATTTCCTCACTCTTAAAAAAGATAAGTAAAAAAAAACTCTTTAGAAATTTGAACCATTTTAATACATTTGCAGTTAGTTTAATATATAAAGACTTTGCAAATCATAGACATTGTAAGATAACAAAATAAATTTTAATAAAACTAAGATTCAGAAGAAAATATGCTTTTATAGAAATATGTGTGTACAGATACAGTATTTAATCAAAATATTTGTTTCAAAAACAACTATGAAGATGAGGACAACAGTCTGGTTAACAGACTTTAGTAACTTTAATAAACTAGCATTGGCTCATTTTAATGTTTACAAAACTGATAAAAACAAAATGTCTCTTTTAAATTATTATGTACATCTTATTTTTCACAACATTTTGGTTGAAACTCAAGCATTCTTCAGATGTTAATTTTTTAACACAGGAAGGTTCTACAAACAATAATTGTGAATCCCTAAAAGCCTGGTTTCAGAAAAAAAAAACCAAATTATTGGTTAAGTTAAAAAGGCTAAAATATGAGGAAGAGTTTAAAAATGCTCAAGATTTTTTTTTACCTTATAGAAGTTACGAAGAAGTTGGTTACTACATTCTCGTGCATTTTCTACACAGGCTAAATGCCTGTCTTGTAGGAAGGATCTTCCATTTATATAAACCAATTGTTTTAACAATTTGATGCTAAGTTCAAGAGTTGCTAAACGAAGCTTAGCCGCTGGAAAATGGTGAGAAAAAAAAAGTTAGAAAAGTGTTTTGGTTAATTTACAACACTTTTTTAAAAATTTTATTTATACATATCACATTTAAGGGTGATGTAACTGAATAATAATAATAATACAGAGGTGGAAAGTGTCATATAAATAATGGCAGCCATTTATTTGATATGTAACCATGTTACTTTTTAGCACCCTAAGGGCAATTATTTTTCATCATCTACTTCACTGGGGTATCATATAAAAATAGAGTTTCTAGTATGTAGAGTTAATTTGTTAAACAAGCCTTGGTACATGTCAATTTTTGTTTTGAAGTAGAAAAAACATGCATAATACAATAAAAAAAAAAAATAATGTCAGTTTAGTTTAACACTTATTTTAGTTAATTAATAGATTTGGTTCTATCTTTTATGTAACTAAACAATTTGCTTCCTTTCAGTTCTTAAAATTGCTATTTTGTTTGTAACAACACTTAATCCCATTCAGAATTAATGTAAAATAAATTTGATGGATTCCTGTGTAAACAAATAATTTTTCACTATTTTATTTGATTAAAAACGTGTTTTTAAATAAAGTTTAACAGTTTTGAAACAAATTAAAAGTGAGGTAGCATTAGAAAAATACAAAATGTCGTACTTACAAGGTTGACATGCAAGAGTGATGATCTTAATAAGTTTTTCAACTAAAGCTACATTGTAATATTCTTTAGTCTGAAAAAAAAATATGAAGGGTTATTCTTTTTCTTTAATATTAAAAACAATATAAAGCCAATAACAATAGAGTAACTTATAGAAGAAAAAGAAAAGATAATTCTATGATTGTTTGGAATTCCATCATCACAAAAATTTGTTTATGTAATAAAAAAAAAATTATGCAATACCTAAGGGTATCAGGGCAAAGTAAAATCTATAATTAAGACAATATTGGATTATTTATGATATTAACTAGTTATTTCATGCATACTCTGTATATCCCTTTGTGAGATTGCTGTCACATATGGCAATTAGAAGATTTTCATATATGAATCCGAAATCAGATAATCGATGCTTTTGTTGGTGCCCTCTAAAAGCTTCTCAAACTTATACAAAACTCCAGAAAAAAATATCTGTAACTAGTTCTTTGTTGTGCCAATAATTGTCAGCAAACACTAAAGATTACAATTGTATTAATCTGCAGATGTTGCCATATAAATCCTTATTTATTAGCTTTTCTTTCTTGTTAGGGGATGTGTGTAGCATCTACAGTCTTCCTTCCTAGATTCAATCCATAATAGAACCAGGTTTAATAGACCCAATCATTGCTTGTTAGGTTTTACTTGTTTATCTTAAGTTTAAGTTTGAATGAAAATTAGCACTTTGTAACTTTTGAAGAATTTACCATTTAGAAAAAAATTGAACAATTTAAACCAAAATCATAAAATTAACTTCACTTTATTTAACAACTAATCAAAAAAATTATCTTATGCAAAAATCATAGACTATATGTAAAAAAGAATATTTTCCAACATAGAAATTTAATAAATGTCTAATCTTTTAAATTAGAAAAAATCTTACCTCAGACCGTTCAGTTGGCATTAGAACAGTGTCTAAAAGGCCTTGGTGTATACCTAAATTTAAAAAAGAAAAAAAAAAGTTAACAAATTTTTTCCAATTTATCTGTGGCTAATTATCTTTTAAATTATTCTAATCATTAAAATAGGAATATTTCTAAGTGTCATTTCTGCAATTCATTTTATAAGAAACTAGCAAGACTATTGAAAACTAAATTCACAGTTAAGAATTGAGAGTTCTATGTATCTTACATATATATCATAAGGTTATTACGGTTAAAATGATAACAGTCTACCTCTGTGGATTGAATAGAGGGTTCATTTTGAAGTTTTGTGAAAGCTTCCTATCAGGACATGAAGAGTTTAGGGTTCAATTATACCTAATTAATAAAGCTGGAAGATCATTAGCCGAAATCTTGTGAAAATTGAAAATATGAGGACAACAATCCGAAAACTCTAGTACATTTTAAGAAATTCTAAATTTATTTCTCTAGATTAGATAACAAAAAAATCTAACAAGCATTTTATTAATAAACCAGAATATTGTCTCAGGAAATACAGATGAAATTAGTCTTGAATAAAAAAAAAAATGGGTGAGATAAAATTCAATTCAAGAAAAGATTTGAAAATCTAAGTTTTACATATTTCAAAATGGAAAATTGACAGCAAGGTTTTGTATTAGGTATATCAGTGGCAGACCAACTGTCAAAAATAGAAAATTTAATCTAATTGAATAATTGACAGTATTTTAAAAATATATATATATATTATTTTAAATCATTGTATATCATAACTAGAGACTTGCTGTAGTGGACAAGCATATTAATTGCACATTTTTATCCCAAAGGTTATATGAATCCTCTATATTGAATAATAATTAGGGCTGTGACAATATCTTTTTTTAAAAAAATATACTTGTCATATCCCAAGTTATTAGGGCTGTGACAAGACTATTTCAACAAAAGTATGTTATCATGGTTCTACTAATAAGTCAAGAAATAAAAGATGTGGTAACACTCGCAAAATAGTCAAGAATAATCTTTAATAAAAGAATATTATCACAGGCCTAATAATAATAGCCCTTATAATTTTTTTTTTATTTAATTGAAATAACATCTGACCCCAGTTAAAAAATTTCTATAGGCCACTATTTGAACAAACAAAATATAAAAGGTTGCTTAAAATTAAACCTAAGAGAAAACTTTAATCACTTATAAATTAAAGTGAATTAAAAAAAAAATCTTAAAAACTTGAAACACCCTTAATATGAACATTTAAATATGCAATTTTAAAAATTCAATCCCTCCAAATATTTTAATTATTAAAGAAAAAAAAGCTATTTTAAATAATAGTTTTGTTTTGTTTTACTTCACAACAATATAAATGAAGATATTTCTTTAAGATAAAAAAGTTGATTTTTTTGTTTAACTTTAAATTAAATAATAATAATTTTTTTTATAATAAAAATGAATGCATGCCGATTAAACATTGCTTATACAAAACATTGTAACAATCATGCTAATATTTATTAAAAATAATCTTGTAAACAATAGCAGTGAAGATTCAATTTTATAATATAATAGCAGTGCTATTTAGCATTTTATAGGTGAAAAGACAAAAAAAATAATTTAAAAAGATTCTCTAAAATCAATAAAATGTAAATTAAAAAAAAAAAAAAAAAAGAGTAAAGCATGAGAAAAACCTAATGATTTGAAATCAAAATATTTAAGTTTGCTTAATATATTAACACTTTGGTGACTGTCAGGATAAAGAATGAATTGTGTGCATTGTTAAGTCAGTTTATGTGACAGTAAAAATTGATACATAAGATGCTGAAGATTATAATATTTTAGGACGTCATATGATTCTACTTCCTTTCTAGAAAAGAACCAAGACTTACATAAAATTTCAAATTGTTTCATTGTTAAGTATTTTGATAACTACTCTTAGGATTGAACCAGAAACATCAGATTTTCACAATATTCATAGCCACAAAGTAGTTTGCTACTAATAGGTTTAATTAGGACTGCAGGTAAAAGTAACAAAGAATATTTAAAATAGATTACAAAACTAACACTTCATCACATTTTTAATTTAACAACAAATTCATTTTTTTTAGATAACTATATATTTTACTTATTGAATATGCTATGTACTGTTTTCAAATAAATACACATAAAAATAATGATTATGAAATAAAATGATTTGTTTTAAACCAATTTTCAATTTCTAATTATAAGACTTAGAAATATTGTGAAAGCCAAAATTTGATTTAAATTTTTTGTAACATTTGGATAATAAACTACTCAAAAAATTATCTATTTGAATTATATATTTCATTCAATTTTTTCTTAATTAAATAAATTTTTCTCAACTGAAATTGCAAATACTCAAACTAATGAAAGTATATCCTAATGACAAATTTTAATAAGCATGAAATATCTAGTTACTCCCAAAATTTATAATATTAAAAATAAATTTTTCATTTAATTTATAACTGTGAATTATAATTCCATTATATAAAATCATATATATGGTTTTTGGGGACTCTTAGATATGAGGCTTGATAATTTATACTTTTATTTTTCAGACTGCTGTCTCATCTTTATCATGGTTACTTATACATGTTTCAGTTAATGAACACTTTAGGTTCCTGAGTTTGATCACCTGAAGAAGGCCATAAGGTTCATTGGCTGAAACATCATGATAGTAACAATGATGAGGACAATATTCTGAAAATCAGATGTACATATTATGAATGCACATAGCATGAAATAAAATTTTTACTGTATTTTTTTTTTAGAAAAAAGATAATTTAGGAAGTTTAGTTTTTTCCTAATATTTTTTTTGCACTTATGCTCTCTTGAAATTATTTAAAAAACTACTTATGACTCAAAATTTTAACCAGTACTGCAAAAATACTAATAATACTAAATATATGTATTAAACATAAAACAAATTTAATGTAATTTAAGAACAATTACATAATTGTATATGGAGTTTAAAACTGAGTGGGTATGATTATTACCAATTTTTCTAAAGAAGCCCAATAATAAAATAAAAAAAAATTTAAAAAAGATTAAAATCATTATTGAAATTAAGACACCAATAACAAAATATTTATCATACATTTTCACAGACAATATGAATGTAAAAAAAAAACAAAAAAACAAAAAAACAAAACAAAAAAAAAAAAAACAAAGCTATTTTTAAAAGATCTTTACTAAAAAAAAACAAAAAAAAAACATGCACGGCAGACTTTCACAACAAAAATAATAAAAATATTCCACAATATCTAACACTTACGATACAGTCCTATAAGTCACAGGGATTGAAATAGAAATACCAATTTCAATGATTAGAAAATTATTAAAGAAATATTCTTATTTAAGCTACAGATAATAAAAAGCATCAAAATTTTGACATTTGATAATAGAAATCAAAATATTCAAGAGACTGGGTATAAATGTAAATAAGTTTTCCTAAGTGGACATTGTTTTAATTTAAATCATCGATGACCAGTATTTTAGTCTTTACAAAGTCTTGATAAAAAAATAAATTAAAATAAAATAATTTGGAACTCATAGTCTATTGAGATTTAGTTTCTTTCTTTCTTAAGGTATTGAAATATCTCAAATATAAAATGTTGGGCTTTAGCTATGAAAAAATAATAATAGATAAATAAAGGTTACATTGGCTAGACTAAAAAGATTTTTTTTTCAAATAAATGAAAAACAAAAGTACATATTAGGTTATACTAGGGATTTTGTACAACACTAACAATACACACATACTATAAATATGAAACTTGATTTACAAAACTTTTCTATATCAAATTATCTATAAATAAACATAAGTAACATTTTTTTTTTAAGAATAAAGGAATTCATGAAAAAAAACGCAAAAAAAAGTTTTCATTTTTTTCTCGTATAAATAATTGGTTATTTTGTTTTGGATTTAAATAAAAAACAAACTGATGTTAATCCTTTGAATCCGGACTTATCAAAATTACCAAGTAGTCACTCAGAGCTGTTATATTTGAGGAGCATATTAAAGCCAAAATGTTGGTGTGTCTTTTTTTGCCTTATGTAGTCAGGGCTGATATATTGTTCCTTTAGGGTCGAAAGTATTAAAGTAAATGTTTATTTTTTGATATTTGTTTTCATTATTCTATCATTATTGGATCCTTATTTTATCTAAGGTCTAAAAATTTGTTAGAACACACAAAGATTGGTGACTAAAATAAATACATAGCAGCAATGATTACACCACCAACTAAAGCAAGGAAAGCTTTTACAATAAAAGTTAAAATCTATATGAAATAATGAAAACAAAGAAAACAGTGGCACAGAAAAAAAAATGTCTAATTTTACTGAAGCTATACATGAAAGAGTTAAGAAAATAGGTTTTTGGTATTAAAAAAAATCTTTAGGTACAAACAATTTTGAAGAGAGGGAATAGGGAAGAATAAGAGAAAGAGAATAGGTAATAAACATCTCTATAATATTTGCCTACCATCTGTGTAGCAGGAGTTGTAGCATCATCATCAAACAGGCCAAGGGATAGCAATGAGGAGTAATAATAATACCAAAAAACATTACATTGGGTCACAAAATGAAATCAACAAAACTTCATTGAGGAATTTACACAACCTATTATTAGTTCTATATTGTGATATTTAGATAGACAATCAACTTTCAATTCAAATCACTTTAAATCCCTCTAAATAGAAACTGATATTCTATGTTAAATAAAAATTTAAAACGTTATAAAAAAAAAAAAAAATAATTTCTCATATTTGATTAAAAGTTTTAGAAGTGAAAAGAGAAATAAAATTTTTAAAGGCATAAATTCAATTTAAGTTCAGAAAAAAAAAGAAAAAAAGTTATCTTTACCAAAGCCTGTAAAACGAATAAGATTATTTGTAAAATTTTTGTACTCTAGGGTTCTAAATTATATAAAGTTTAATGATAAGGATGTTATATGTATGCACACACACACACACACAAATATCGGAGGATGCCACCATTTTTTTTAGTACACACATGGATTTAATCATAAAAGTTAAATGAATAAAATTCATATTAATTTTTGAAGCATTATCAAGACAAATGAATGAAAAACCTCAAAAAATTATTTATATATAGTTTATAAAAGAAAACCAAATTTTTTTCATGAAAAGCTGTCAAATTTTAAAATACTATTGCTCTCTCATAAAAGATTTTGGAAATAATAAATGCTAACAAAACCTAACTAAAGGAAATTATTTGATTTCTACACTTTTTTATCATTATTTTTGTTAGAATAATTTGATATTTTAAAGACTACTTTTCCCTTTAAATATTTCATTATTTCTGAAACTAAAAGTTTATCAACATGGAAATAAATAGGTGAAAAACTTAATTAAATGTAATTTTTGAAATAAGTCATGGCAATTCAATTGAGTAATCCCTTGGTCAGATGACATATTTAGCAACTTTTTAAAATTTCTATTATAAGTTGTATTTTTGCCAGAATACTAATCATTGGAGTTGAATTCCTAAAAGTTATTTAAATAAGGTGAAAACTATTTTTATTTAGGAGGTAAATTTCTGGTCAATAACATCAAAAACAGTCAAAATTATAGCAATCATTAAATATGAATTCAGTCGATTAGGAAAAAGGTTCAATTTATTTATCTTTTTTACAATAAATATGAATCTCACATGATCTATAAAAGGTCAGAAATTTATATAAAAACTGAGGAATTCCATATGTACAAAAAACTACAAGACAAAACCAAAGCAAATTACCTTCATTATGTCCCATGGCATACAACAAACATAAAGCAAATAGAGTTTCATAGTCATTCTCATTGCATTCCAATGCATTAAATATAGCTTCAAGATATGGCCTAGAACAAAAAAAAAATATAGAAACAGTTTAATTAGTAATTAATCAAACCAAATGACTAACAACAGAACTAAAATTAAGCTTTAGTTTATTTTGTGATTTCTTCAATTAGGAGATTGAATATTTTAATGATATACTTTTCTTTAGAATATAATTCATTATTGTAGATTAGGTTTTTTATATTTAGACATAATATTGTAAATCCACTTTTTAGTAATTGACTATGTTAAGAAATCTTGGAGTGTTGATAAGATATATAGGTGGTATATAATGAGTAATTCTTTTAAATTATGATTTTCTAATCAAACCTTAAATAAAAATGCCATAATCTAGTTTGAATCTAACGATTAATCAAAATAATCTAAATCCAGTGTGTCTGTCAGTTTGACAATATGTACAGAGAATCATCCTGATGAATTAAATTGCTTGATTGCGTTTATTTCAAAGGGATTTTAAGTTTGGTACAAAAGGTTCTATTGAATACAATGCTGAAGTATTTGAATTAGTTTACAAGAACAACAGAAAAAATTCAATAAGATAAACTGTCCTTTACACTTGCAAGATAATGAAAAACAGATTAGTAATCTATAATATATAAATCATTTAACTGATTTGAATTGTGGGTAGAGAAAAAAAAACTTGACCAACCTATTTACAAGTGAGAATTCTGCTTGTCGCTGTTCAGCACTTGTGTGACTTCTTCTACGTCCAAAACCATATGAACTTAAAAGCTTTTCTTCATCTGTTGAATTCTGATTAGGACTAGAAATATCAGTATCACCGGAGATAGCTTCACTGCTTGGGCTCAGAGCTTCACCTTCTATAACATCAAAAAATAAAAGATACAAGCCTTATTCATACTCAAGAGAGAAAAACACAAAAATATGACAGAGAAAAACACAAAAATATGACAGGGAATACAGAAAACAACAACAAAAATGTATATAATATTAAAAAATAAATTAAGAAATAAATTATTTAAAAATACAATCTGAATTTCAAATTCATAAATATTGGAATAAATTTTTTAGTACAACATAATATTGAATTCGTGTATCTTATTCTTTTCTATGCTGTGTGATATAGATGGATGTGGTTATAAATCATTTGATTAATTTATAGGGTAGCCTTAATCTACACCAGTTAGTTTTTTTTTTCGATACATGTTTCATTGTATTTTATTTTACAGACAAAAAAAATGTTAAAATCTGTAAGTTATTTTTTTGTATTCATTTATGAATAAATGATGTCTTGATAAGGTATTAATGAAAAAAATGAGATGTAATTTATGGAATTGATGCACATTTCATAAAAATAAGTTGCAATTATTGAACACAATGATTATATTGTTTGATAGAACTCCCCAATGATAATTGGAGAGTATATCAACTAAAACACTATACGCTTAATAAGAAATAATTTTTGATGAAACTCCTGATGAGAATTGGAGATTACATCAACTAAAACACTATATGCTTAAACAATTTCAAGAATGGTAAATGAAACGAAAAAAAGAAATCCAATTGTGACGAACCTGTTCCAGTTGAAGGTGAAGAAATATCATCAACTTGCACGGCGACTTCTGCTTGAATATAAAATGTTGAATTTCCTTCCTGACTGACTTCGAACTCTCCATCAGAGTTTGGCATCTGTAATATCTTGTGACGACGAACACGGTTAATTTCTAATGTTTTCTCTAATGGTTCCTCAGGAGCAGAAAATTCACGCACCTTCTATTTTTTAAATTTAAAAAAAAAAATATATATATATATATATTTAACATTAAATATATGCAGGGATGAGTGTGTGTGTATGTGTGTGTATGTATATATATATATATATATATTTGTATGTCTTTTCTTCATTCTTATTTTTTCATATTATTATCTTTATTTAGAATTCTATATTTTCCTATTTCTCTTAACATTTAGATTTTAACTTAAGAAATAGAACTTTGTCACGTAACTCAATGGATCTTACTTTTGTTTAAAAAGACTCATTTATTTGTATGTCTGGCTTACATAGAGCCAAGATGAGTCCATTATGTCAATGGTATAGGGGTGTAAACTATCCTAGAACAATATTGGCATTCAGTTTGTACAGTTCTAAGGGGTTCTATTTCTTTGGTTTTACAGTTTGAACCAGCTTTAAAATTTTCACTTCAAATAGCAATGATAAAATAATAAAATTAAGAAAAAAAAACTAACCAATTTAGGAGAGTCTTCTCGTGCATCTACTCTTGTGAGACTTATGTCTCCTTCAAATATGATTTCAGCCAATTGTCGGACAAGAGGAGCATGGCTGATAATGAGAAAAACCTGAAAAGAAAATATTTAAAACAAATTATAAACCATAAATAAAAAAAAAACAATGTCTATATGATAATATATACTACAGTTTTTACTTATAACTTTGCTTAAAAGAGCAATTCTTACTTTTTGTTGCAAGTGGGTATTGCTAATTATTAGGGCTGTGACAAGAATATTCTTTTTATGTAAGCATGTAAGCATATTCTTTGCATACAGAATATTCTTTTTTTGTTAATGCATATTCTTTTTTCAAAAAAAGCATATTCTTAAGCATATTTCAAGTATAATAAGAGAATATAAAGCATATTTTACAAAGAATATTGTGTCACAGCCCTAATTATAATTTCACGGTTTCTATGTTAAGCACACTTCTAAAAATTAAAAATGCAAATACAATTCATTATATTGATTTGAAATAATTTCATGACTTACTTCGATATATTTGATAAAATGATAATAATGTAAAGAATTTGTAGATGTTGCTTTGGAAAACTGATAATAATAAACAAGATAAAAAATAATAGTCCAAAAACTAAGCAAAATTATGAATTACTAAGTAACATCTCAAAATTACAGGTGATTAAGTTTATGACATAATACATTTTAATAGTCTTACCTGTGATAATAAAAATAAAGAAACCACTGAACTAACATGTTTCCGTTCTTCTGGCTACAAAGAAAAAAGGAAAAAGAAAATTTTATGTTAAGAAAAAGGAAGAAACATGTATAAATACTGATTAAATCTAAAAAAAAAAATTCTTGATATATATATATATTTTTTTTTTTTTTTACAAATTAATTTTTCAAATCTTCATGCTCATCAGAAAAAAATAACATCAATTTTTTGAAAATTTAAACGAATAAAATAAAAATGTAAAAGGTACAAAGTATCAAAGTTTTTTAGGCGGTATGATGTGTTTTTTTTTTTATATAATATTTGGTAATATTTTGGAAATGTCTGTATAAGTTCTTGGATTCTTATGTATTATGACTTAATACATCTTAATAGTCTTACCTGTTATAATAAAGAATTCAAGAACTCTTACCCTGGTTTGAAAATGGAATTTTAATTCCAAAATATTACCAAATATTATAAAAAACGCATCATACCACCTTAAAAACTTTGAAAAATTTTACTTGTACATCAATAAGCTTATGATGCTTCAGAAGAACTATATAATCTAATAAAAAGTTATTTAAAAAAGTTGATATTTAAAAAATATGAATTTGAAAAAAAATTTTTTTTTCTTTTTTTTTTAGAAAACTGTTCCTTGTTAAAATAGACTGTATTTAAAAAAAATAAAAGCAGATATTCATTAAAATTTCTTAATTGCTTGTGTATGTATTCATATTTATGCAGCATTTTTTAAAATCAATTGATTTAATTACTACAGATAACGTTTTTTTACACGTTGTGTTTTGGATTTTCTCAAATTCCTTTAGTTTCTGAATTAGATGTTTAAACTAGCGTATATAATCCTTATCTTGTGATAAATCAGTTATATCATATTTGTACATTCCCTTTGTCTGAAATACAACAGGTGCAAACATGTAAGATTTTACTTTTTATGTACCTTAACCTAAGCAAAGTTGTAAAATTGACTCCTGGAACTTTACGATAGTAATTTTTTAAATTTACCAGACATAAAATATCTAATCTTAAATGATATCTTTTGGTAACAATTAACAAAAACTTGTATTTTACTTAATAAAATGGACATTTTGAAACAATCTTAAAACATTCTTTTGAAGAACAGGCTATACATAAAAACTCCAAGTAGATATTTACAATTGATGAAACATTAACGGTTTCTAGATTTTTTTTATATATCTTCTAATGAACTTAGTAAATAATGTATTTTATAAAATTTAATAACACTAAATCAAGTTCAGTTACAATTACCCTTTTTTTCCAAAAGATGGTCAACAATCTGATATTGTTGACATCCGTTAATGAAAGTATGAATATAGTTTTATATTTTAAAAAGATATTTAAAAATAAGATATGTGATTTCAATAGACAAGAATATATTTTACATAAAAAAAATCAATAGTTGAAAATAATTATTACACAATGTGATTTTTAATACATTTATGACATTCTAAGTTTTCATTTAATTATTTGATTACACATATGGGAATACTATTATTGAAAAAAAATAAAAGGTAGTCGCTATAATTATGAAAAAAAAAACAGTATATGTTTAATTTGTTGTTATACAAATTAAATTTTTAAACAAGTTCATTAGTTAGCAGTAAGGTAGAGAGGATTTTATTAACTGGTAGTTAAAGAAAATTGAAATATTTTTCATGAAAGAACATTTGCACAAAACAGAGTTTATTAAAATATGTTATAAAACTACCTATCACTCCAACATTGATTGGTCAGTCTAGAGAGATGGTGCTGGGAGGAGAAAAGAAAAGACAAAGAATGAACCCATAATGGACATGTATGCGGTAACCCATCTTAATTCACATTAGACTCTTTTTTTATTTTTTTATTGTACTATTTCATAAAATAAACTGTGTCTAATCTTTTACAAATATTTTTTTTATAATTGTTTGGAATTGATACCAGCTTTATGTTTCATTCATACATATCCCAGCAATTACTAAAGAAATTAAACTAAATACACACTTGAAAATTAAAAGAGTAGAGTTTATAGGGAAGTTTGTGGGTAGGTAAGAGAGAGGGTGAGAGACTAATCTTTTTAGGCTTGTTGTCGGTGTCGCTTGCCAAGGAAGAACTGTCAGTACCTGAGTCTATGTGTATCAACTGCGCTGTAAACTTCTCATCTTCCCTCTTTTTTCTCTCTTCCTCTTCTTTTATAAACTTCATTCCTGATTTCTGATGTCAGTTCCAGGTTATGGACTTCCATTGGATTTTTTATTACAGAGTTGATTACGTTAGAAAATGCACGACCTATTGTTTATACACCCGAGCCATCGCTAGTTAAATTCCCACTGACACCCCACATATTGTTACAATTAGTTCATTCAGTCAAATGTTCCTGGCTTCTAATTTCTCTTCTTACTCTCTAAGCATCAAATTAAGTGGAATAGTCCTGAATCATCCCACCACACAATCTTACAATCAACTTAAACTAAAAATCCCACAACCATATAACTCAAAACAACAATAAAGAGCTGTAAAAGTACAATTGTTTATTTGAAGCAAAGACACTCGTATTTAAAAGAAAAACAAAAAAGAGAAATGATATGAAAAAACAATTTGTCAAGCATTCATGAAGTCAAAAATAGTCGAATAGACATAAAGATACAAAGAAAGAAAAAGGAAAGAACTTCTACAAAGATAGAAATCTAAAGTTAGAATAAAGTGAGCAAAGATATTCCAATCACAAAAAAAATGATTAGAATAATTAAGATGGAAAGCAAAGTGCAAAAAACTAAAAGAAAAGAGTGAAATAGAAAAAGACAAAGAGAGAAATATGTAAAATATTAGAATCAAATATACAAGGGATAAAAAACCAGTTAAGCAAAGAAAAAAACTAAACTAAAATATTAATGAGTACGTTTGGCCCTGGTTTGTTTTACCAGCTTAAGTTCTTTAACCAATCTCACGATTATGAATGAAGGAAAAGCTGAAATATTTCATAATGGATTTATTTTTAATCAGTTTTTTTGTTTGTTTCAAATTTAATTTTTTCCAAGTCACAAATATATATATATATTTTTTTATAAATATATCCGGTAGAATAAATAAAGTAAATCATTACTAAACATTTTCATAACTTTCTTTAGATAGCTTCTTTCATAACAGGATTAGTTGATCAAGAAAGAATAAGTTGGCAAAATAGAGATGTTCATATCTTAAGAGAGAAAAAAAAACCAGGAAAAATCATTGAGCCAAAAAGTAGATTTATGTAGGTCATGTATGTCTGCAATTGTATTTTATTAAGAATAAAATAAATCTATTAGTATCCACTGGAAGAGCTAAAGAAATAAAAATGAAGGAAAAGGACTAGAACAGGGCAGATTTTGTGCACCAAAGCTGACCTGTGGTTTCTCAGAATTGTCCAAAGAAGAATTTTGGTTCAAACATTTCACTGGAGACTCGATCGACTTCTGCAAAGACCCAGTAGAGGAGAGAGAGAAAAAAAATGGGGGGAAAAAAAAAAAAAAGAAAGAAAAAAATCCGTGATTTTTTTTGTCTGAAGAAGTCATGTTGATGTTTTTTGTAGTGAAGAAAAAAATAAATGCTGCTCATCATAAAACTAAGATTTCTAAAAACTAGAATTTACTTTTAGAGAAAGTATTGAAATGTATAAAACACTGATTCAATAAAGTTGATTTCATTTTTATTTGGAAAAAAAAACATGTCTTAGAGATAAAGAAAAAAAAAAGTATATTTTACCAAAGTGTATTGTGGTGTAGTTACTACTAAAATTAATGAAAGGAATAATCAATTGAATAGTTAATTCTCAAGTTACTTATTTGATTAAAATTAATAGGAAAACTAGTTAATGGAAGAAAAAAAAAAAGTTTTTTTAAATTATATTTCCGGAGGTGCAAAAGCTATGTGTAGTAGCAAGAATGAAGAAATTTGGATTTATGTATCTTTGAGTTAAAGTAAAGAATTATTCATTATTATGTGCTCTAGCCAAACAGTGCATTCCACATAATATCTGATATAATAAATATTTCAAAAAGTAAGTGAAAAATATTTTTAGATTGATTTCACTGACAGTGTGCAAAATCATTTACAAAGCTGATACAGATAATGCTAGCTAGCACACTTGGAAGTTAACTCGATTTCAGATCAGTGGCAGAGATGCAAGTGACAAAGTGTGCTCTAGACACCCATGCACAGTCACCACCCAATAAAATACTGTGCTCCTTGAACAACAGATCAGCAGATAATGGTGAATGAAAATCTTGTAGAGTTGAATGAGGGTATCAGTGTACTGGAAACAATGTCATCCCTAGGGTACAGCAAAATGTGTACTAGGTGGGTTCTCTGAATGCTTAGGCAAGACCAAAAGAAACACCGATGGGATATCTATTAGGACTTATAGAATTGGTATGAAGCCAAAGGTAACGGATTCTTGGACTGCATCATCATTGCTGACGAGATATGGTGTTGTCACTTTAAGCAGGAGTCCAGTGTCAGTTAATTAAATGGCATTACTCTCACTTTTTAGCAAAGAAGGAAAAAGTTTAAAACAGACATCAGCAGGCAAAAAGATAAACACAATCTTCTAGGACAGGCTTCACCATCAGGCAAACACAGTCTTCTAGGACAGGCTTCACCATTAAGCAAACATATACACAGTCTTCTAGGACAGGGTTCACCGTCAGACAAACATATGCACAGTCTTCTAGGATAGGGCTTAATGTCAACTCTGACAAAGCTGAAGGCCCAGATTGCCAGAGAAAAGGGAAACATTCTATTAGCAACACAATGCCAGACTACACACAAATTTGAAAACCATAGATTGTGTGACCAAGTTTGGCTGGACAGTGTTGTTTTATCCAGTCCTAAACTGGAACCATCAGACTTCCATTTGTTTGGACCTTTAAAAAATGCATTTCGTGGGCAGCATTTCTATAACAACAATGCCTTAATTGCAGCCATTAGAGCGCTGACTTTTATAACCAAGGAACCGAGGCTCTCATTTTCTGCTGGCATAAGTGCATTAAAAATGGTGGTGACTATGTAGGAAAAGAAATTCTGGAGCACAAAAGGTTGCTTGTTTTTAATGCTATCACTCCTTTTTAGCTCTACAACTTTTTGAGTTAAAAGTAAGCATTACTTTTGTAAGAATTCTTATATATAAGAGTTGAAGGGATTACTTGAATTGACAACTTTTATTTCATATAAAAGGAAATTTGGTTGCACAAAATAAGATGCATAGCTATTACAGATTTTGAAAACTTTTCCATAAGAAGATAGGCTTTTTTATTTACACAGAGTCTATCTGTTATTTCAAAACAAACAATTTTGGTTAGGCATACATGAACCAGTCTTTTCTGAGTTGGTGGATCACAAGGACTAACTGAGGGACACATGAGATTGAGAGATAATGAAAAATTCAGAGCATTAGTAACTGAACTTAAAAAGCAATTTTCAAACGGATAAATTAAGAAAAAAAATTTATTGAATAAAGAACATAAAAATTCAGTGGAATTAGAGAGGTTCAATAAACAAAAGAAGATATAGAAATGTGAATATTACATTAAAAAAAAAACATGAAAATAATTAGTGTGCACAAGGGGATCAACTTCAGAAAAAGATAAAGTTAGAATGTCAAATACTTCCACAAAATATCAAACTGGAAGGCGAATATGTGCCCAGTTAATCTAATTCAAAATTTTCTTTTTTCAAATATCATTTTGTCTGTGTGCATATGGAGGAGAGGGAGGGAGGGGGAGATAGCCAGAAAGAGAGATAGATTTATAGATGTATATTTCAAGTGTAATAATGATTTTCTAATTAATCCTAGCAATTAATCATTTTGTTAATTTCTAGCATTACAGAAGATCTGTGAAGCCAAGGAGCCTAGCAGCCCCTAAGCACCAGCCCTGCACATATACATATTATAGTGAAGAGAAAAAAAAAGGAAAAAATGATCCTATGCACATTGTTCCTACCTGTCTGTTGGAATATTTCTTCCTTTTTGTCAAAGAATATACATAAAGAGGAATGAGCAGCCTGTTGAGAAGATGTTCCACAAGAACTTCATTAAGCTCATCAATATTCAAGCATAGAATATCATTGAGGTAGTGCAAGTGGTCCAGATGTTCAGCTACAAGATCAGCTAATCTGTCTTTACTCTGGTGACTTAAAAACAAAATTAAACCATAAAAAAATAATTAATATTTAAGAAGAATTGGTACCTCAAAATGATAAACCTAAAAGATTTACATGTCTTTTAACATCAATACATTTTCTTGATCAATTATTGACAAAACAATAGTGTTTTTATTTGGCCTTTGGACCCTAAAGGGCCAATATATCAGCCTTAGTAACCAAAAGCAAAAAAAGACAAACTGACATTTCGACCCTAATATGGTTCTTTAATAAAAAGGCTCTGAGTGACTACTTGGTAATATTGTTAAGTCAGATTCCAAAAGTGGAGGATGAAATATTGTTGTGTGTGTGTCTTCTTTTGCCTTAAGTCACCAGGGCCTATATATATATATATATATATATATCGGTTCTTTAGGGTTTAAAGGGTTAAGAAAAAAACAAAAAACTATTCGAGATTTGATTAAACTTCACTTAAACTTTTTTTTGTTAAATAAAAATATGAAGATATTTATTTATAGGTTGAAATAGTAATTAAAGCATTTAACTTTTGGTTAAAGAGTATGTATTTCTATTTATAAGGAAAAAAAAAAGGAGTATGCAAATGTAAAACAGATGCCATATGAATGCACATAAAACCCAAAAATTTACTTTAGAAAAAATTATGTTTGGAGGTGTTTTTTTTTTTTCTATAACAGTTTAATGCCTATCAAAACCATTAATGAAAAAAAAATAGTATATAAAAAAACACAAATTTCATTGAATATTGGTTATAAATATCTTTGATGGCATAAATCACAGACATTTCAAATTTCGACAACAAAACAGGATTGCTTTGCAAATAAGGAAATATCACATTTTTCTTAAAATATTTCTCTTTAAATTGAGGAACATTAAATACTTTGTGTGTGAACACCATTTTCTAGATTCAGGTAAAAAAAAAAAAAAACACCTCCAAACATAATTTTTTCTAAAGTAAACAATGGTTAACAATGTGAAAGTCTAATCTAATAAGAATCTAATATCAAAGTTATTTATCAGAATAAATTGTAAAGCTTCCAGTTAGGGTTAGGAAAGAAACTGATAAACAAGTTATTTTATAGTCAGCATCAACAACAACCAAAATTAGTATTTTCTTACTATTTTCACAAAAAATAAAAACAGACCAGATTTTAAATTGTTGGGGAGATCTTGAAGAAGCAATTAAATACGATTAAATATAATTTAAGAGTATAACAGAACAAAATTCAAGAAGAAATTATTTTATAACAATAAGAAAAATGTTTTGACAAAAAAAAAAGAAAAAAAAAAAAGGGTTATCCTTACTCAGCGTCATTGCGTACACAGCAGTCCAGATCTAAGATATGATTGCCAATAAACCAAACAAGGTTAGAGAAATAAGGTGCAGCTGTACGATCTCGAATATATCGCAGCATTGCTTTGTCATCGACTGAGGAGAAAAAAAAAATGATAATTAGAACGTTTAAATTTATATTAAAATAAAGATGAAATATTTGAAAAGAGAGTTTACTTTTTAAGATTTTATCTTTATTCTAAAGTAAAGAAAAAAATATCAAAGTAAAGAAAAAAAAATTCTTCAAATAATTACAAAAACAAAATACAAAGCAAAAATGCTTTTAGTCACTTAACGATTCTTATGATAGGAAGAAAAAAAAATTTTTTCAAGTCAGAATATTTAGAATTTCTTTTTATCAATATTATAAGAAAGAAATGGATTTTACCTCTGTAGACATTTAAAGTGATAGTTCGTACTGCAATACGAACCATTGTCTCATGCTGATTGAAGAATTTGATAGCCTCAGTGTAAAGTGCAAAATCGTTTGTGTGCTGGAATAGAGACAAAAAAATCTAAATTAATATTTCTCAAGAATATACAAAAACTTTAAAAAGATCTTCACCAAATCTAGACTTAAAATGCTTTTCACAAATATTTGAACCATTGTTTTTTTCAACTTTTGCAAACCACTGACCAACATCAAAACTAATAATCTCAGGCTAATATTAATGCACATGTAAAGTATATATATGTCAATATAAGCACAAATTATATACAATTATTACAAATATATATCAATATAAGCACTAATTATTACAAGTATATATCAATATAAGCACAAATTATACAGAGTAGTTATGTAGTATATGAGCAATCACCTATTTAAAAAAAATTCAGATAAATGAAAACAATTATAAAATTTATTTATAATTAAGGTAGTATTGAATAGATGAATATTGAATATTTAAATTATTTTTCAAGTTCAACACTTAATTTATCTGTTATATAGTTTTTAACTATTTCTTAATTAAGTGAATTTCTTTTTGACTGGTCTGTTGTTTATAACTTATTTGAAGTACATTTTTCATTTAAAAAGCAAACAAATCCAAATGATAAATTCCTGAATGTCTTTAAAAAAAAAAAAAAAAAAAGTATAAAAGCTTACTAACCTCATTGTAAAAAAAATGTATTGTATGTCTGTTGAGTTTTAAAGACAAAGTCTTTAAAAAAGAAATGTAATAGGCCATCACCTGTTGAGAAAGAAAAAAAACATTTCAATATAATAAAAAATATCTATAAATTTACCAAAACTTATTCAGGGTCATTTTAGTATAGTCATCAATTGGTAAATATAACTAATGCTTTTAGAAGAAAGTAGGAAAAGAAAAAATTATTTGGTGGTAAGTAAGATAATTGTTCTGTTTAACTTTTCTATAAGATTTAAAGATTTAAAAAATTTACAAAGCAATATTTTTTTTAATTTTTTATTAAATTGATAAAAAACAAAACTCAAAAAATATATATATGGATATAAAATGATTGTGAAAGAAAAGAATTTAAAAAATGTTAATTTTTACCTCTTCATCAGAAAAATCAAATTTATGGACTATAATGGAATTGATGTGATTGTTTGATAGTAAATAATCTGAAAAGAAAAAAAAACATTCATGAAAACAAAGTTCTAAAATCAATTTCATCATAAAAGATAAAATTGTTACACTACTGTCGTAGCTGTTTATTCATGTCATTAAAAATAATAGGATTATAATATAATTTGTGAATATATTTTGGATAATGTGATATTTAGTATTTTAACAAAAAAATATTTTCTTTTTGTAAATTTGCATTTTTTTTAATATCTAAGATTAATAGATGTACACAGATATATCAAGGTTAGACCTAATTTCAAAAGATAATTAGGATCAGATTAAGAACAATAGCAACAGATTCCAAACCAAGGTGTACAATGATGCAGCTGATTGCATCCAAAACAATGCTTTAGAGATATGTACAGATGGTTAGAGTCTATAATATCAAAAGAAGTGCGAATGAAAAGTAAAGCAGTTAAAATATGTTCTTAAATATAAAAAAAAACACATTTTGGTAAGATTATTATATTGGAAATAGGATTAAATACACTGAAGTAGAAACGAATAAATACTCGTAGATGTCAAAGTTCTTAATCAAACTTCAGGTGAACAAAAATGAGATACACTGATACTATTGTTAGATGTGTGAACTAAAAATATGCAAAAGAATCCAATAAATTATGAATAATGAAATTACTTCCAATCATGAATATTCAAAATTAAAAAAAAAGTATTTATAAAGAAAAATAATTGATAATTCTGATTATTTTTAAGCTTTAATTGAAAGAAGTTTCTGGTTTTTCGACAGATATGAGTAAAGTGAAATAAGATTGTTCAAATAATTTTTCTAATAAATTATAAATTAGCAATTTCCATAAAATTACTTAAAGAAATGGTCAACAAAGAAAAAAATGCAACATTTTTAGATGTTTGAATAATAAATTTACTTACATAATGAGGTTTCATTACTTATGTTTTCAAAGAGAATATTCAGAGTCTGCAATAGCTGAACACAAATATAACGGCCACATTTCTGACGCAAATAGCGCAAAAAAAATGACAGCATATTTTTCTCCAGGAAGAAACTAAAAAAAATAAAAATAAATAATTATAATATTTTTTTCTATAAAATCACAATATCTTCATAGCATTAATATAACCCATTAAAAATATAATAAAATGCAAGATTTTATTGTATTGTATTGTTTATTGTATTGAAAATAATATTGTTTATTGTATTGAAAATAATATTGCATCATTAAAAAAAATTGCTTGTAGATATTAATTTGTGTTATCTCTCAGGTGTATTTCTTTCTCCCCCTCATCTATTTTCAGAAAATGTACATGTTAAAAAAAAAAAATATATATATAAATAGTTATGTGGATATTTCAATAATGTTGGTAAGTGAATATGGAGAAGTAGTGTAAGTTTGGGCTCTGGAACAAAGTTCAAATACTAGGCAGAACCACTTTCACTTCACTTACAGCTGCCTTGGGCAAATGAAGCTCATTAACCTAGGGGAGTAGGTCAGCTAGATAAAGAACAACAATGATTACAAAATCTAGATCCTTATAAGCTAAAATCTTATTACCAGATGTATATTTTAAGCAATCTTTGTTTTTAGGCATAACTACATTTTTATTACTCAAATTCATAAATTGCATAAAATGTGCAGGGTATGATTACTTTTGGTACTAATTCAAGTTTGTCATTTTTTTTTTTTCAATAAAGTTGATACACAATTATAAAGTTTTAGTTACTCTTGTGGTATTTTTTAAGGTGCTTTTTGATGCTTAACTATAATATTCTTTTAATTAATGAATGTAGTCTGGATGCTAGAGCATTAAGACTAATTCCGTGGAGATGAAAAATGATGCTTTATGTTAGCAAAAACATAGCAGGCTTTAAAAAACAAACTATTCTAGTCTGAATTTATTCTTATTTAAATTTTTCAAATATCTATTATCAAAGAAAAGGACTTTTTTTTTTGCAGTTTCACAATTTTTTTGTAATCTCACCAATAACTCAAAAACTCGTGGTATTATATTTACTTGGTGAGCACCAACCCAAGTTTGGCACAAGGCCATTTTTACGTGCTCTTACCTGGGCTTTTTA
>JAUZSX010000056.1:1131522-1150834 GCA_034780655.1 Idiosepius hallami
AGTTTGGCACAAGGCCATTTTTACGTGCTCTTACCTGGGCTTTTTACATTCGGTGTTACCCTTCACCTAGATGAGCTACTCTCCCTAGTTAACGAGCCCCATCTGCCCGAGGCAGCTAAAGGCGAATGTAATGGTTTTGACTGGGATTTGAACTCGCATAATACGATTTCATAGCCCAAGCTTTTACCAATGCTCTACCGTTGCTGCCCATCATGGTCTCTAAGTATAGCTACTAGAAAATACGGAATTCATAAAAATATTTAAAATTGACAATTTCTTTCATATGCTTTGTGTTGGTTAAAAAAAATTTAAATTAATTGATGTGAGTAATGTCATAACTTGTATTTATAAGGAATCATTTTTTTTAGATTCAATTTGTTTAATATCATGCCATGTAATAATTCTATTTTCTCCATTGCATTTATTCAACTAATTTGGATTATGCCAAAAGCTACAAGGGTTTTTTTTTAAACCCATGTTTGTGTGAGTTTTAATAATGGGGAATAAAGGAGAAAGGAAAAGGCCACTTACTCAAAGACTGAACTGTCATGTTGATCTCCCCAAATGAGAATCTCAGAAATAGAGCGAAGAGTTTCCACAAGCAAACATCGGTTGTTTTCAGTCACGGTTTGATTTTTGCACAAAATACTATACAAATACCTGAAGAAGAAGAAAGTTAAAGAAATTTTTTCCTTTAAAACTTGAATATAATTAAAATGGAATAAAATTAATGAAAAAAAAAAGCTATTAAAAAATAAAATAATAATGTGAATACTTCTTGGTATGTTGAAACATGTCAATGGTTTTAAAGCCTTTTTTGAATGTTTTCATATCTAAAAATCTTTTTACAATTTCCTTGCACTCAAAAACACTTTTTTGCTTATTTATACTTTTTTTTGATTATATATACTAAATTTGAATAACAAACAGGTTCACACTAGTTCGTGCTTAAAATATTATGAGTTTGGTGAACCAGTTGTTAAAATTACGTTAAACCCCTATTCAGACCTGTATTGATAAGTACACTATTGCCTATTACTTTATACAGACTAATAGTAAATATTGCACAAAGGAATAATAAGAAAAGCATATAATTAGATTTATAGATAATTCCTTCTATTGCTTCATTATGGTACACTATTCTGACACTAAAAAAAATTGAATATTAGCAAAATAATTATTCATAAATTTATACTTAAAATAGTTGGATATTTTAAAAATTCTATAACTACATTATAGTAGATTCTTTATTCATATTAACATAACAGTTTATAATAAATATATATATGATCTGTTTTCTTGGAACCGGTTCTTTAAAAATTTGAATTCCACCACTGATAACAAGTCAGTTTAAATTAAAATTTTAACAACTTACAGATACTAAGATAATTTTTTTTCTATTTACAGTTTCTTCTATAATTTGTTTTGAGAGATTGAGAGACAGTATAAAAACTAAAGCAAAATATCAAACGAATTAAATGCTTGTGTATAAAATTAAATACTACCCCTAGGAATTTATCTCATCCTGCCAGTAATGAAAAAACCTTTAGTTTGTTTCAAAAAGAAATAATTATATAAATAACTGATTAAATCATTAGAAAAATTTTGAAATGAAAATCAAAAATTTGTTTTTAAGCTTAGAATCAAAAATTAGAAAAAAAAAAGGATTTTATTTGTTTGAAGCAAAATGAATAGCATTTTTGGTTTTGTTAGTAGTAATCTAACAATTAATAATCTTTGAAATAAAGTGTGTATGTAATTATATATATATATATAAATATATATATAAAATATTTGTAAACACTTAAAAATGACAATATTGATTTAGTATGATGTAAAGTATTAACTATTAATCTTATTACTAACATACCGAAGGAAGTAACCCAAATTAGTAATCATTATTTCTTGTATTAACATCATATTATAAGTAACTATAAATTTACTCAGGACCAATGTAGGTTTTTTTTTAGAAAATTTTGCCTATCTTTGTTTATGATCTGTCATGGTAAAATGTCCTGTGTTTATTTATTTATATCAAACTTTGGTAGCAACACAACCCTAACTTACAATCGATTTAATACTCTTTTAGTTTAGATAAATTCTGTTTAAAGCTAATACCTATATAAACACTTCACCATTAAAACAAAAGACTGATATATTTTGTTTGCTATACCAAAAACCTGTAATTACGGAACATTTTTTATTAGAAAGAATTTTGTTTGGTTTCTCCATATTTTTCTTCTGTTATTTGTTTCCCCATCCCGTTTATATTAAGTTGTTAAACTTAAGATATATAGACATTCATGGCATACACATACATATCATAATGGGGCAGCTTCAATAAAATCTAAAATATTATTCACAAAGATATTTTTGTATAAAATCTCATAGAGTTTCTTATTCATAGATGCTATTAACAATAAAATCAATATAACAATCGTTATTTTCTTTATATTTTACATATATTATAAATGGAATTGTGAGAGAGAGAGAGCGTTCCCTATTAACACCAAAACAGTTAGGTTTATTTTCTTGAAAATTCATGCAGTTGTACTTTTTGTTCTTGAAGTGTTTTAGATTGGTTTTGTTTTTGATGTCCTTAATAAGATTGAAACTGCTGCGTAAATTTATGCAATATTTTGCATTTAATCTCAACATTATAATTTGATTTAAATATATATATATTTTTTTGGGCTAAACCTAAAATTTTCTTAGTAGCATGAACAATGACAGGGTTTGTTGCGCATCAAAGATATGAAAGTTTTTTTGTGAAGAAATTATATTATATAAGAAATTATTTTAACAGAAAGCTAGTTTCTTTGTCCATTCTACAACTTGGTTAATATACATTTATGTAACAGAGGGAGAAAAGTATATATTCATACTTTTCCCAAAGATATTAGTCTGAAAGTTAATACAAATTGACATAATTGAAACCAGTTTGTAAAATTCAATATTTGCTTTAAATCATTGATTTATTTGGACATCCACAAAAAAAGGAGTAGAGATTTGGAAATACAAGACAAAAAGATTTATAAATGACCCTTATTCAGACAAATCTGAAAAGATAAAGGATTTTCAAGAAAACATTGAGGACAAAACACATTCATAAATTGATTAAAAACAACTAATTCATTGTCAGATTGGACACCTCTCTCCAACAGAATTAAGGTCTTTTTTTGTTGGTTTTTTTTTTTTTTAGAAAATTGAAAACGAATATGAAGTGATACAATTCCATGTGATGAAAATAGGAATTGTTACTCTGTACTATTGTAAAAATAAGACTATAACTAAAGAGAATTTCTAGTTCTCTATAATAATGTCAACATTAGAATTAAACCGGAAAGTGTTTTTTTCTTTCTTACTAATTTCGTAAAAAGTTAGTGCTTAATTGATATTTTGAAAGGAATTATTTTTAGTTTTTTTTCATATTCTTTACTCAAATGTTATATTTAGATGTTTTTTTTAGAAATTATTTTGTGTTGATTAAAAAAAATAGATATAATGAAAAACTGAATCAACCCATAATAATTTAAAAAAGATAAATAAACCCAAAATCATTTACTAAAAAGAATTAGATTTTGTAAAGCCAAAAAACATGTTGCTAAAAGCTTTCAAGGCAGACAAAATAAGAAATCATTTCTCCCCCACCATTACTATTTACTTAGTTTAGGCGATAAATAAGCAGCCAATAAGGTTAATCATTAAAAAAGAAAGTTTTGGTAAGAAGACAATTGTATTAATAGGTTTAAATAAATCCTTTTTAAAGAGGTCAATGTGATTCCTTTTAATCTCTGGAAACTTTCCAAATATGTTTACGGTTGGATTTGCTAGCATTCCGAGAGAAATTGTTAAAGTTTAAGCAACAGCTTCTAAATATAATCAAACAATATTTAGATGGCGTTCTGAAAATAAACTGTCACATATAATAATAGCAACTCCTGTTGATGGTTTTTACTTTACAGGATCAGAGAATTTTCAAACTTACATCATTAACAGACTTTGTCAGGTATTTGCAGTCAAATCTGAAAAAATTTTTAAGTTTCAATTGTAATGAAGATAGCCGACCCCTTACAGCAACCAACACATCTTGTTTTAATTGAAAGATTCCAAGGATCCAGATTAATTTTTTGTTGAAATAAACATTGGATGTGACTTTCTAATAATGGGATACAGCCATTCATTGTTTGGACACTCAAACTTTGACAACAAAAATATCACTTAATTGGGATTTTTTCTTTATTTTTTTTTTAACAAGGACAAGCAATAGTTTTTGAGGTTTATATGATCTAAGGGAAGATACCCCACTCCTCCAACAAACTCCTGACACACTACATAGGATAAGATTTTTAAAAAAATACTCAAAATATTAAATTAAGACAAAACAATTGAATAAAGAAATTAAAATATGTTCTAATAAATGCAGGAAGAAACTTGAACGATGCACAAACTACTACAGCAGAAATTATTAAAACTAAACAAATAATTGACCACTTAAACCAGACCAAAGGTTTAATTTTAGTGCATTTTAAGAGGTAAATGTTCAAAAACTTAATATTTGAAAGCAAGAAAAAATCTCAGATAAACATGTTAGATTTAAGAAAACAAGTTCTGAAAACAGTTTTAGGGTGGCTTGTTTCAAATAAAATCACAGAGTTTATAGTTTTTCATAAGAAATAAATATCTACACTGAACTTAATTTAATGAAGAGTTGTGGAAACAAAATTAGCAGCTGAAATTTAGAGGTAGTTAATTTTTTTTTAATTAGATCTTGCTAATGAGAATACTGATAATCACCCCTTAAACCAAAGAAGAGCCACATGGGGAGAAGACAGAAAAAAAATGGTCATTGCTCTACAACTTCTATTCAAGATAAGTTGCACAAGTTTGAACATCAAATAAACCACATATTTATCCTATTTTTATCTGAGCTTTATTTCTATCAAAAACACAGACAACATTTAAACCAACTGCAAAAACACCAAGATTCTATTTCTATGACAGCAGTCTTCAAAATTTTGGAAATGAGTTTGCATTAAAATGCCTATTTTGAAAGAATGGATAGGAAGAAAATTATAAAGATTGTATAGATAAGTTAACAAATGTTAAAATTGGTTTGTCTTAAGGCATATCAAACTTTATAGTTTTTTTTTAATCCAGAGAATAGAAAAAAAAAAATTCTGTTAATTTGTTACAAGAAAAGTAGTCTAAATCATTTAATCTATAGCTGCAAAGGGTTTACTAATGAATTTATTGCAAATTCCTATAAGAAACATTGCTTAATACTTCCTAGTTTGTATCAAAGCCATGGCATTATTTCATCATGAGCCTGAATTCTTTATTAAACTTAATTCAGAAGAAAATTTTATCCTTAAAAAGGAAAAAAAGTGTTAGGTCATAAATTAAGTCTCTGCAGAAAAGAAAAATAAAGAAGCCAGATGCAGTGGCTCAAATTTGGCTTAGTACATTTATTCTCCTGCTGTACTAACTATTCAGGTTTGTTTATTTCAATGTTCACAATTACTATTATTATAATTGATTGGTTGATTCCACAAGAGGTTTTTCAGGTATTCAAAGTTATTTTGAAATCAAGCAAACCATGTCAACAAATAAAGATTAGAATTCTTAAAATAAATATAGTAAACTACACCTTATTTTCTATTATTCAATAGCATTTCATTAGTAATTTATAAAGGTGATTTAAATGATATTTACACTATATACATTTATGCATGTGGACACAATATGCAATTATTTTACCCACTAGTTAATATAATAAAATGCATTTAGAAAGTGTCATTATTTTAATGTGGAAAAGAGTTTTGAGGTAATATATAAAATTTATACATAACATTTAAATTCCTTTATCATTATTTTTGAAATTTCGTTCTTGTTCTTGGATAATATTAAAAGAGAACAAGATATGAGTTTGTAGTAGCTAAGTGTGAACATTCAAATTTTTGAAAAACTAATTTCTTTTACAAAATCATTTTCTATGTTAACATATAAATCATTAATAATGTTTCTCCAACATAAATCATAGCTTTCATTAACTTTTATAATATTTATAAAAAAATGCATTACAATAAAGCAGAATAGAAATCGGTAAAAAATGAAAAGTTAACAGTAATGTTTTTAAAAAAAAGAGAGAGACTACTTAAGTGAAAGAACTACAAATCAAAATATAATTTACCTGTAGGGAGTAGATTTGGGTCTAATCAATTCTAATTAGGTGAAAACAAAAAGAATGAGATTTATTATACTAATACCTAAACCCTTAAGAATTCTTGGAAACAGAAGATAAACTGTTTACACCATGTAAGGCAATTTTCAAATCTATCAATGCAGAGATGTGCTTAGGGCCCCCGAAGACCCTGCAACTGCCGGAGGGAGAAGGCTCATGGGCTTCGGAGATCTTTCATAATATAAAAAAAATGACTACAATAATTATTCATTAGGATTAAGTAGAAAATCATTATTACGCTTATATGTTGAAATATACATCTTACAATCTATCTCTCTATCTGTCTGTCGCCACATATTTGTATATGAAGTATATATAGAGTTTGTTTGAAAGAATACTAGTATAGTATGTTATGGGTGAGTAAGTTGCCATAAAGGAGCCACAAGGCACATTCTGTGTCGGAACCACTAGGTGGCTAAGCACGGCACTGTATTAATGTCTATTTTATTAAAATGAAAGTGAATATTAAACTTAATCATAGAAGTAACCTGCTTATAAAGTTACTTAAGGTTTGTTTTTTTCAAATTCAAGATAAAATTTAAAAAACAATTGGTTTAATAAAGAAAACGATAAGAATTCTAATAAAAATGGAGTTTAAAAAAAATCATGTTACAATTAATCCATATGTAAATTATTGCTAGTATTAGACTGAGGGCTATAAAATGATTATCTAGAATAGTTAGTGGCATAAATGGAATTTTCTGAAAATTTATTATAGATAAATCTTATATATAACAAGACAAAGTAATAAATAGAAAAATATTTAAAAAATTAAAAAAAATATCAAATAGCAAAAAAAATTAAATTAAAAAATATTAAGAAAAGATTAAAGTGCTAAGAAAGCATAAAAAAATGAACACTAAAAAGAAAATAATTTATGTCCAATAATTATAAATTTAACCCTTTCGACACAAAGGAGCCAATATATCGGCCTTAGTAACCAAAGACAAAAAAGACATTAATATTTTGACCCTAATATGGTTCTTTAATACAATGGCTCTGAGTGAATACTTAGTAATATTGTCAAATCAGGGTCCGAAGCTGAAATATCGTTGTGTGTGAGTCTTCTTTTGCCTTAAGTCGCCAGGGCCGATATATGGGTTCTTTAGGGTTTAAAGGGTTAAAATCAAACACTAACTACATTTGTTCTGGCAATTAAATGAAAAAAAAAAGTGGAAGAATATTTCTAATTCATGATATAATAAAAAGAATTAGGTAAATTTAGAATATACTAGGATTACTAATGAAAAAGGAGCTAGACACTAAAAGAAACTTAACATTTTTAGATTAAATGTCCTAATTTTCTGCAGTGTAGAACAGATTTGATTTAGTAAAAACTTAAAGTGTGTGATGATTAGTATTTTTGTTTTTTTTACATCTCAAAAGTTTTAGCTTTATAGAAACATTTAAGGAAATAAGTTTAAACATTTTCTAAGTAGGAAATAAATCTAGTGTTGCAACCATCTGCTAAACTTTGGGATTATATCTTAAGATTTATCATTTATGGATTCCATTTGATAGTATAAGTCATTTTAAATATTGTTGATTTTTTATCACAAAAAATAGATTAATGTTGATAATTTTCTCTTACCTTTAGACTCCATTTTATTTAACTAGAAGAGTATTAAAAAAATAATCTAGACTATAGAATTGAAAACCTATCAGCCTTTCCTTATATCATATTTATTTACTTGGTCGAACACCAAACCAAGTTAAGCACAAGGCCATTTTTACATGCTCTATATACATGAACTTTTTGAATTCAGTGTTACCCTTCACCTAGATGAGTTGCTTTCCCGATTTAATGAGCCCTATCAACCAGAGGCAGCTGAAGTGAAATTAATGGTTTTGACTGGGATTTGAACTCGCGTAATACGATTCCAGTGCCCGAGCTTTTACCAATGCTCCACCGTCGCCGCCCTCAGCCTTTCCTTATATTTTGTCATATGACTTCTTAAATTGATAAAGTTTCAACTTAATACTTTAGTCTTTCCATAACATAATCTAACTTATATTAAAAAGAAAAGAGTTTAATAATGATGTATTTTGGAAACTGGTTCCATTTATTAAATGAATTATTTACTCATGATGAAACTGAAAATCCCTTTTTTATTTTTTCAATTAAATCTTTGCATAAAGATTGCCTTATATAAACTTGAAGGCCTTTTTTACTTTCAAGGCATGCAAAGAAATGGGTGTAATCTTTGTGGTATTTTAATCTAGGAACCTAAAGCTAAGAAGATGTATCCAACAAGTATCTTACTATAAAGACTATGTATAACATAATTTATCTGCAAATCTAATCAATCAATTAGAATTTTATGATGTTAAGACTTAGTGAATGTTAGTCACATTATACCTGAGACAAAAAGTAATATTTTATCATTTAAATTATGATCTCTGGTTAAGAAATGACAGCAGAACGTAAAAGCAATAAAATAAAATAAAACAAAGAATGGATAGAAAAAAAAAAGGAATTTGATTCACAATATTTGAATGTCACTATAATGTTATCTCAATTTAGAGTCCTTAACTCAGTGGTTTTCAAAGTGGGCGGTATTGCCCACTGGGAGGTGGGGGCGATATAAACGTTCAGAGGGACGCTGGCAAGTAAATAATCGAATAGGGGGCGTTGAAATTGTGAAGGAGACATTGGAGCAATTACAGTAAAATGTCCAATTGGTGTTGGTAGAAAGGCTGGAAAAATGGGGCCATTTTATTAAGCATTCCCCAGTCGCTGCATCAAGATGTAGATGCCTGTATACTTCAACAGGTATATTCTTCTAGATTAATGCCGTTCTGGTGTTTGTTGGCTGTCATTTTGGTCCAGTGGGGAAGGGGGCACTAGCAAGAAAAGTTTGAAGACCAATGCCTAAACTGAACCTCATTTCCCCCTAAGTTATTTGACATAATTGAAAGAAAATTGTTTTGAAAGATATTGGATTTTTCTAGATTATTTCATTTTAAAAGATATTCAGATTAAATGTTAACAATCTATTTTCTATTCCAAAGGTTATCCTTCTTTGAGTATATTTGGATGGGACCAGAAAAAAGCCATAAGCAACCACTCGTTGAAGAGGGGAGAGTCATGGGAGTAGAGATAAGCCACTTGAACACAAACAGAGGCTTTGTAAACCTCGGTTCAGTCACCTGGGATGGTGTCTGTTGAAAGACCCGAAATACCCAATGATCCCAGGATTCAACACTCATGATGTGTTCAAGAGAGGGCATCAGAAGATGCTTTTGTCAATATTAAGTTCAATAAAACTAAGTTCGGTTTAATCCAAGCTAGTGACATAAAATATCATGCTTACACATTCCTCTCAGAAAAAAATGATAGCAATAGTAAAAAAAAATTAGGCAGAAATTGAAAAAGCCATTTTCTAAATATTCATAAGCTTAAAAAGAGTTGTTTATTCAATATAAAAATCAAATTCTTTAGTTGAGTATTTTATGCAGATTTTTTTTTATAAGCATTATTAGCAAACAACTTGTTAATTTACTTTTGTTTCTAGTTATGAATAATACATTTAAATGCATAAGACAAACAAGCTTAAGAGCACTTGCTACAGATTCAATATTATTAGACTGTTTTGATATTGTGAAATACTAGGTGAGTACATATTTTTAAAATAAACAAAAAAAATAGTTAAACCTAAAGTTCAATGTTTTTATTTTTTTTTTTAATTCTTAATGCTTTTCTGTAGCAGATTTGTTTTGTTCTGAGCTTAACAAAAGAGAATACCATTAAATAAGTTTCGATAAATATGGAGGATTTTGAAGAATCATCTTTAATAAAAAAAAAAAGTAAATAAATGATTTCTCTTTGTCATATCACCTCAACCAAAATGAGTCTATAAACAGTAAAGTTTATGGAAGGTTAATATTAGTAATGAACTCTAAATTTAATCTTTTTTAATTTAATAGTTTTGTAATAAAATCTAATACTTGGATTCTTTAAAACTCACAGAGCAATTGTAAAGAATCCAAAAAATAAAAATGTTTGAAAAAAAAAAAAAAATGACATTTTATAGATAAATGGTGGTAATAAAACTTATTCATAATCATAAGTTTTCTGGAAATTTTCTAAAAGAAAATATCCTATCATGCACATGTATCAGAGTATTAATCTTTTCTTTTTTTTTATAAATAAAATTAAAAGAAATAGTAATAATAATAATAATAATAATAATATAATAATAATATTGAATCAGAAGAAACATGCATTCAAACTTTTGTACACATGCAAAGATAAAATATGTAACTAAAAGAGTAATTACAATATAATTGATAAAAAAAAAATTGCATTACATTCTTCATACAATATTGATGTAAAAACTATTTATATTTATTTATATAGAGTTATTTGCACAAGAAAAAACTTTTTTTAATGAAGACAAGTTGTGAATCAATAATATTAAAAAATAATCACAATAAAAATTAATAACATTGTATTCAAAGTATTTTAGTAAATTTAATTTTTTTTTTAAATACAAGATATATTAGGTTAAATTCTTTTGGTTAGTTAATCTATTGAGAGGTCTTCATCTAAAACAAAATATAGTTGTGTTAATCAATGTTAATATGGTAGCAAAATTTGAAGATATAAACTTGAAAATGGCAACAGATTCTTTTTTCCTTGCATAATTTTTTTTTTTTGTAGCATCAGATAATCTAGTATTTGGGTCCAGTTGATAATATTAAAATATATTTAATCAACTACATCTCCCTAAATGGACATATATATTTTTTATTTATTTATTTTCTTTTTCACCTAATTCAGAAAAAAATTTTTTTTTTTAGATGTGAATTATATTTAGTATAGTTTTAAAATCAAAATAATTCATTGTTAATATAATTAACACGTTTTAAAATATCTTTCTATGAATTAGGTCAAAAGGATAGTTATTAAAAAAAAACAAAAAAAACATTTTTTTAATTTACTCATTTAGAGAAGGTGGTGAAAACTGAAAGCTATTTTGAGTTTGTTCTAGCTCCATTTGCAAATTAAAAAAAAAATGTATTAGTAGAAAACAGAAAATACTTTTAAAATATTCTCTTATCTTTATCATAGAGACCGAGAAGAAATAATTCCTATTTCTAAGTTGCGGCTTCAGCGGCGGCATTTATTAAGGTGAAGTGCAATTCACATACGATGAGGTCAGGAAAAGGGCCTTACTTTATACCCTTCATGCTGCTGCAATGGCGTCAAAGATATTCCCAATATATTTCTGTCATTGAACTTCTGTCCATTCTATAATGAAAATAGAAAAAACTGAAGTTTGGACAACAAGCATTGTTAATATATCTCAAATGTGTATATAAAGAGAGACTGAGAGAAAAAAAAAACATTAACTATATTAGTTTATATGTATTTATAAAAATAAAATAAGCATTTTACATCCTTGAATATTTATAAAAAAATTAGGATAGATAAATAAAAATAATTCATCATTCATCCAACTTGATTTTTTTTTAATACATAACAATAACTAAGATAAAACTAAAAAAAAATTCCTTAAATATCACAAAAAATCTGTTTTCAAAATTAGGTTTTTTAAGAATCAGTCATAAGAAAAATCTGAAATGATACACATACACTGGATTAATTAAAACATTTCAAGATAAAATATTGTTAGAAAAAAAAAAAAACTTTTAAAAGGCATTAAAACAAAATTAAAAAAACACTGAATAATTGACCTGATCAGCAAATCTACAACTTATGTTTTATAAGATTGTCTTTGTAGAAAAATAAAAATCACATTTCAACTTCCAAATATTACAGATTTATATGAATAATAAAAGATAGTAGATCATTACTAGGGCTGTGACAATGTTCTTTTATTAAAAGAATATTCTTGTCACAGACTTAACTATTTTGAGATTTAACCATTTCTTTTAATTCTGTAGTTATTACTAATAACTATAGAATTAAAAAAAAATGATGAAGAAGCAAAGTAGTCAAGTTATAAATAGAGTTGAGAGAAGAATATTCCTTAAAGGCATATTATCATAGCCCTAATCATTACATAAAATTTTTAAAGCCAAGTGTTCAAATCTATACTTAAAAGACTTAATTCAAAAATATAATTTTATCATTAAATGCCACTTTCCAATAGTTGACTAAGCTAAACTTTACATTTTAAGAACTTAGATAAGGATTTGATTAAGAAAAGCCTCAATTAATCAATTATTTTGGCTAATGATAAAATTGTTTTTTAAATTAGAATGAGAAAATTTTGTGATCTAATTTAAGTCTATTCTTTATTCATGAATCTTTTTTTTCAACAAAATGACCCTTTCTTAAAATGAAATTTATTCATACCTTGGCTTAGTCATCATTTGGTTCAGTGATCAATTACACATTGAAGAATAACTTGGAAAAAATATAGCTTGCCAGCATTTATGAGAAGAGTTTATTATTTAAGTTTTTAGAATTATTACACTCATCTTTATTATAGATTTGACACATGGCTAAGGATTCAAGGGATAGCATTATGTGAAATCTATGTGAAACTAATCTGAAGAGTACGAGTTCAGAGCTGACAGAAATAGCAAAGAATACTTAAAATTAACATGGTACCGCTAAACGTTGATAAAATATGGACAGTGTACCTCCATATTGTTTGCAGTTAGAGAAGGGTTCTAAGTTAGACATAAAGGTTAAACAAAATACCTGAGGAAATTTGAAGAGCACTCAGCTGAAACATTGTGGATGTAATAATAAAGATGAGAATAAAAGTTGAAATAATTTGAATAATAAAAAAGATTCTTTAAACAACTGAAAATTTCAGTTATGCAAACAAAACCCGAACAAGAAAAAGAATTTAATTTAGAAAACTATCTAACCAATACGAAATCAGAATTTATTTCTCATAATAGAAAGGGTCAAAAGGACAGTCCTGATTAATTATTATTTACAAATTGAAATTAGTTTCTTTATATTGTTTACAAATCTGGTCAAAGTTAATTTAGGTATTGTTTGAAAAAAAAAAAAAATCTTTTCATGATTAACATTTTTTGTTATTGATTTTCAATTCAGTGATTTTTTTTTTTAAATTCGAAACAGTTTTGTTTAGAAATATAAATCTTTAAGCATAAATCATTATCAATGTTCCAAATTGGCTTTTTTCCAAAGTTTGTAAGAGTAGTATCATTTATAAAGATTGAAACAAGGTCATATGCATTACCTTAGAAAAGTAAAAAGTGATTTTGTTGGGGTAAGAATTACTAGAAAATAATTAAGTTTGCTGTGCTTATGATATTTTTATGTATAAAATGTTTAAATAAACAAAAAAAAAAGACTAAAATCTCTTTAACTTTAATGATTATCATCACAAAATTGCTTTGCAAATTTGTTTCTTCTTCTTAGAATTTTCCTTACTCCTAAAACAATATTAATCCTAGAAAAGAGCCCATTTCATTTTTCTAATGTACTATAATACCTTAGTGATTATCTATTAGGAAAAAAGTAATCTAGAAATTTAAAAAAAAAGCCTGCTTCAAATGATTTGCATAAAGAATGTTATGTGAATAAATAAATAAATAACATCATAACAAACCCCTTAGATAAAAATCCATTACATTAATACACATACAACATGGGTTTTCCCCAGTCAATTTTGAAACAAGGTTCTAAAATTTGCTATACATAAAACAAATTTACAATTTTGGATACCAGAATATAGATTTGTCTATATTTTTTTAATATATTATGAAAAATAAATAAGTCTTCAATTTTGGGTATTCATGGTATTAAATTAAATGAAGTGATCATGCAGCCCATACTTAACAATTAATTATTTGGTTTGAAGTGAAAATGTTTAGTGTACTCAAATGTAATGCATTGATTTTATTTAAATATGTAAAGTATATTCCATGAATTGCTCTATCTTATAGAACAGGTAAAAATAGTGCTACAATGATCAAATAATATCAAATACTGAACAACAAAAATTAAGTTTTAATTTATTAGGAGACTTTATTATCTTTATTCAAATTTTTCAAATAAATAAAGAGTTAAAAGTGCACGGCCTCAAGTTTGGCATTGAAGATTCCTGGAGTTATAGTAAATACCCGAAGAAGACTAAAAGGTACATTAGCTGAAATGTAACGAACTTGATATTAAAAGATGAGAGTGCAAGTTTGAATAACTTGAATGAAGATAAAAATTATTTAGAATCATTGAGATAAGTGATTATCACTTAAAGAAGGTCAGAGGATTCATCAGCTGAAAACACCATAAGAATAACTAGAAGAATTGCCCGGCTTCGCCCGGCACCGGAGACTTGCCAATATTTTTTTTTTTCAAAAACGCTTCGTGTTTGAAAATGAATTTTTTTTTTTTTAATTTTCAAAAACGCTTCTCGGTTATTTATCTACTTGTTTATTTTTCCTTCAAAGACTGTTCTCCGTATTTTCTCAGTTTAAAAAATTTTTTTAAGCAAGAATCACCACTTCTAAAATGCTGAAATGATTTATACAGTCTAGTTACATTGTAGACACCAGTTCCTGTCAGATCACCGAAGTTAAGCAATGTCATGCCTGGCCAGTAGTTAGATGGGTGATCATTTATGACTACCAGTGTTCACAGTTCAATTTCATATTTTCTTTTGGAAATATAGTACCTACTTGATCTAGCCACGCACATGCCTGTAAATTCAAAAGCGAATGTAGGACCCATTAAAACGTGATGATTAGAGTTTTAATAGTATATTAGATAAAGATGATAGCCTGAAAATTCAATACACAAAGGCAAAATTACTATCTTTACTTAAAACTACTCTGACTAGAATTGGGCTACGATTTTCTCAAAAAGCAATTACATAATATTCAATCTATCCCTTAGTAATCATATTGAAATGAACAATTACTTTAAGAACAGCACTATAAAAAATTATGTTTATAATTTCTTACTAAATCTGTAAAGTGAGATTGCTTATATTTATAGTTAGAGTGCTCAATATCAGAGATAGAGCATGTATATTAGTTAAGCATAGACACGGAGTCAACAGCTTTCGGTGACCGTCAGTTTCTCGTCTGCACAGTCATCAAATTTGATGACCTTGCAGACGAGAAACTAACAGTCACCAAAGTCCGTTGACTCCGTGTCTATCCTTAACTAATAATTTCTTATTTAGAAATATTTAAGTTAAAATAATTTTTCATCACACTGAAACTCACTTGATATGAATTGGTACATGGGATACAAAAATTTAGCTACATCTGTTGAAAAAAAATAGTAAATCTATTATAAAATGAATTGTTTTGGAGGATTTTAAATCCAAATATTAATTCTTTTATAGATTCCATTTAAGAGGCATTTAAATAAGAAAAAAAATGTCCTATTTATCTTAGAAAGAGGACATTAAAATTTTATAAGATTTTATATAATTTTATTAATTACTTTATTTACTATGACATCATAATCATACTTGAAGGGTTCAAAAGAATTCAAATCTCAAAAATACAAATTCAATGAAATATGAATATTTTTGTATTATTTTAGATAACTCTTTAAACAAAACAGTAGGAAAAAAATCTTTATTAATTAACTGTAAAATTATAATTATTACAGTTCTATCTTCAGGCCACAATATATATATTCTTTTAATATAGTTTTATTTTGAACTTAACCAATAAGGCTTACACAATCAGAAAAAAAACAGGGAGTATAACTATATCAGCATAAATATAGCTTTATAGAGTGGCATCAAACCACTATTTAAATTGCACTATTATTACAGCAACCAAAATTAATATTGATAATAGTTTTGCCATGAACCTATGCCCCTTATTTGATGAAAGCTGTCTTGAAAGTCAAACACAGTTATGCAGCAGTTTTCATAGATATATTTATAAACTACTCGAAGTATTGCCCGGCTTTGTCCAGCGCCAGGAACTTGCCAATATTTTTTTTTCTTTTTCAAAAACACTTAGTGTTATTAATTGTTATTATTAACCATTATTTTTTTAATTTTCAAAAATGCTTCTCCGTTAATTATTTTTAATTCAAGAACAGTTCTTAGTATCTTCTTTGTATCTAAAAAAAAAAAAACTTTAAGCAAAAAATCACTTCTAAAATGCTGAAATGATTTATACGGTCAAGTCGCATTGGGGACACTGGTTCCCGTCAGATCACTGAAGTATATCGGCCTTAGTAACTTGAAGCAAAAAAAAACCAAAAAAAACAAGGACATTTTGACTAGTGTTGGGAATCTCAGTGGAAAATTTTTTTTTAATTTGTAAAATATTTTCTTGAAATTGCCTTGTACAAACAAGAAACTATTCTTTCTCCTTTGGACCCCAAGAAGCCGATATATCGGCCCTGACAACATAAGGCTAAAAAAGACACCAATATTTTTGCTTTGATATGTTCCACTAACGACTGAGTGATTACTTGGTAATTTTTATAAGTCAGGGTTCAAAGGAATAAAAAAAGTATATGCAAATTTATTTTTGGGAGAAAAAAAAAACGATTTAATAAACCAGTGGGGAGAAGACAGTAAACCAGTGGTTTTCAAACATTTTTTTTGCCAGCAGCCAGCACCCTCTTCACTGCTGGACAAAAATGCCAGCACCCCCCTCTTCCAACGAACGCCATAACGACAGTACATCTAGAAGAATATATAAGTATACAGGCATGATAGTCTATTTGCAGTGAGTGGGAAAGGCTTAATTGAATCATCCTATTTTTCCAGCCTTTCTACCGCCACCAATATCACATTTTACTGCAATTGCCCTAATACCTCCGTCACAATTTTAACGCTCCTTCATCTGACTACTTACTTGCCAGCGACCCCCCCAAGGTTCATATTGACCCCCAGAGGACAGTACTGCCTACTTTGAACACCACTGTAATAGACCATCAGACCTACAGATGTTGAAGATGAAACTGAAACAGAAGATTTCATCTTAATCGCCATGAATCAAACAATGAATGAGAAACCTGAAATAGATATGTGAAATTACTTCAGTGAAGTGTATGCAATGGTAATGGTATG
Source organism: Idiosepius hallami (assembly GCA_034780655.1). Classification (NCBI taxonomy): domain Eukaryota; kingdom Metazoa; phylum Mollusca; class Cephalopoda; family Idiosepiidae; genus Idiosepius; species Idiosepius hallami. The sequence goes on from JAUZSX010000056.1 coordinate 1,148,770, forward strand.
ATATATTAATTGACCCACTTGATTTTTAGCTGTTACTGTTCTCATTCAATTAACTGTAGAATTTTGTTGAATAAAATATATGAATATTCAATTACTTTTTCAAATTTCTAAATTTACTAGTAGGAAGTAAGAGGAATAGTAACAATTATTGTTATTAGTTACGGTAGCCACCCGGAAGCTGTTAACCTTCGAATTTGGTCTGCTACTACTTGCTACTAACTGCTCGTCAGTTGCACTGACTGTCATATCAAGCATTGTGATTAACAAGTGCATGAATGAAATGTTGTCACACTGCAGTGCAGTGTGCAGTGAAGTGTCACTTCACTTCAGTGTGACAACATTTCATTCATACCTTGTTTTTCAAAGATTATCTTCATTTCTTCGTCACATTGTAATTCAATGATAGTTTCTTGTAAATGAACTTTTGGTTCTATTTTATACAATGTTACTAGAAGCTCTCAGTCTTTCACAGCCCCTTTAAAGGATCTCAGGGACCCCCTATATGATAAATTTGGCCACCGCCCACCTAAAGTCTCGTAACGCCCCCTCCCCACGTTGTGCGGTACCCCTTTGGGGAAACCCTGATTTAGATCTATTTCATTTAACGGTTTTTATGGTTGTAAATTACAAAATTAAAACACTAGAGAGAGCAGTCAGTAGTAAAAATCTAGTCCATTGGTCAGGGTTGGTCAGCAGTCAGCACCAGAGAGCAGCCAGCATTTTTCATTTTCAATTGGTTTCTTTAATTCAAATATTCCACAGAAAAATAATTAAAAGATGCTTTTATTTATTGTTATGAGAGTGGGTGGGTGTGGGAGAAAAAAATGGAAAATTTTTTTTTTTAACCTTTTTGATCCTATTAGGCCGATATATCGGCCCGTCAACCCAAGCACGCAAAAAAAAAAAAAAAAAAAAAAAAAAAAAAAAAAAAAGACACACCGATATTTTGGTCCTAATATGGCCCTCCCTTCTTCAATAGAAGGGCTCTAGAGGGTCATTTTGGTAAGTCAGGGTCAAAAATATTAAGTTAAAGAGAATTTTAATTTTGTTTTGGTCTCTAGATTTCATTTATTTTTAAAATGGAGAAAAAATAGTTTTGAAATGGTCAAAAATTAACACCATTCAGTAAAATTGTGTTTTGTGTTGAACACAAAACACAGCTGTTAGCTGTTCCCGTTCTTTTTGTTCTAAAAGTTTGACGATTAAAAAAAAAAAAAAAACACAAAAAAAAAAAAAAAACAAAAATAAAAATGTGAATAATATTTTATCTCATTTTTTTTAAAATCTTTCTCATTCTTTAAAAAAAATAATCTAAAGTTCTTTTTTTATTATGATTTTTAACAATTTCAATTTTTTAAAACGAAATTTAGAAAAAAAAACAACAAAAAAACAAGAAAAAGTAACTATATAAAAAAACATACTTGGTAAAATTTTTCTTTGGCAAGTGGAATTATTACAAAAAGAATAAATGAATGACCCCATGGCCTTTAATATGGAAAAAAGCGCTGTAAAAGAAAATTGCGAGTTGAAAAGGCTTAAATGAGTAATTGTTTTGAAATTAAAAAAAAATCCTTTTCTACTTTTGGTTAGCGATACTTTTTTTTAGCTTTTTTAAAAACTATTATTTGAAAGGGAAATAATTCCCTTGCTATTTTTTTAATAGGCTGAAGAAGCAAAAGTACAACACAAAATTTTAAATTTACTTTCATTTCTAGCTAATCAAATATTTCAAAATTAGTAACTGTGGGGAATTGTAGTCACAACCCAACCAAGTAATTATTATAATTTTTTTTTTTTGTAATTTAAGAGATCATTAAAAAAAGATCCACGCAAAAGACAAAATAAATTAACTAAAGTAAAAGTAGATTAACTGGAAACGAATGAGGAGAATTCATTTTTGTTAACAGGAAAACAAAGAGGCGGATTTCTTTTTTCTAAACGATTATCAGAACAAAACAGTAAATGATTGAAAAATGATTCTGAAATTCATTGGTAGAATCTTATTTTAGCGTCCCTTACTCCAGAAAATATTTTAACAAGGGGCATTAAAGTAAATAAAGGGCAA
>JAUZSX010000056.1:1150934-1164635 GCA_034780655.1 Idiosepius hallami
AATAGGGGAAACTTCTATTGTTGTTCATTTTCCTAACCATTTGAAAAGCTAATAAATTTGTGGAAGAACTTGATATTTAGTTTGTCTTTTATTTTTTCATACCTTTTTCTTTATAGAATCTACAATGCCTTCTTCCCCAGTGATTGAAATTAATGAGAGAAATGACTCACCATTTAAGAAGCTTTCAAATGAGAAGTCCTGTCAAGAAGGTAAGGGTTACAATTCACATCTTAAATAATAGAAATAATGTTGAATTATTTTTTGGTCTACTGAGATTTCTTTTCTTCTCCCCCCCCCTTGTGTATAGTCTTATTGGAAAAGTCCATTCCCTTTTACATAGGGGTAGTGTAATGTAAAATAATCAGAGAGCGGGACTGGGAAATTATTGTCTATAAAACACCAAGTCAAACTGACTCCGTGCCGGATTGCCACTGCTGCTGACACTTGCTGTTATTGCTGGGATTGACTTGTTGGAAAATTTACCATTATTGACTTAATTACCTACATTGTCAGGCTTTGATATCGCCAAACAATTTCATATTGGATTTATTTATTTAACTATATTATCGGACTTTGATTGGATTTAACTTGCCCCATTCTTACCAGGAATAATGGCACGAGATAGTTTAACAAATAAAATAATAATAATGTACCACTGGGCGTTTTGTTTGCAGGTGTGCAAAGTGGACGGTGCGGAGGGAAAACTTGGGGAGGTGTTGCACTGTACAGTCTTTGACTGGAATGGTGAGGAACTTGCTGGAAATCAGAGGAGACTTGTTGTCACTTTGACTCTGGCAGAAACCACTGGTTGCTGGGTGTGAGAGTGCCTGGTGATTGGTGTGGGATTCAATTATAATAACTAACTGGGCCTGCGAAAAATTTCACAAATTTACAAAAATAGATCTAATTCACAACCCTACTAATAAGTAAATAATTAAAAGAAATAGTAAAATCAGTAAATAGTAAAGTTTGTGATAAGAATAATTTTAAATAATAGCATATTACTACAGCCCTACTAATATGTAGAGAATTAAAAGAAATGGTAAAATCACTAAATAGTAAAGTCTGTGATAAGAATAATTTTAAATAATAGCATATTACCACAGCCGCCCTAATAATAATAAAGGTTATTAGCTGAACCCATGGAAATTCCACAATATTTTGATATTTTAACCTTACATCAGCAAGAACCTTCCTCTATAATCAAACAATTAGATTAAAAAGCTTCCACCAGATCTCAATACCCTTTACATGCAATTTTAAGCCAGTAGATTGAATATTTAGTTTAGTAGAGACTACTTGACCTCCGACACACACGCATTTTCACTTTTATAGATAAAAGAAAAGATAGGTTTACTAATGAAAACCATGTATTTACCAATGTACTAGATGTGTCGCGTGTCTGTTTCATTTTCAGTGATGCAGCTAGAGTAAATGTCACTAGAGACATTCCAGTCAAATGTCACCCCACTAAACCCCACATCATCCAATGCTGAATGGTTCTGGTTCACCCTATTCTGAATTAACCAAACACTTCTGAAATAGATTGGGAAACTCTATAAAACCCTATAAGGCAGCGAGGTGGAGCATTGGTAAAAGCTCGGACTATGGAATCGTATTACACGAGTTCGAATTTCCAGTGAAAACCATTGCATTCACTTTTAGCCGTCCCAGCCAGGTGGGGTTGGTTAACTGGGGAGAGTATCTCATCTAGGTAAAGGGCCTGGCAACACTGATTTCAAAAATTTACAAAAGGTCCTCCAGCTTGGGGGTTGAGAATAGGGCTCGTGACTCTTTGTTGTAAAACAAGTATGCTATGGAAAGAGCAAAAAAAAAAATTTGCTGCCCAATGCAACCACTGGGTGTAATGGTTAAAACCCTATTAATAAACTAATCGGGTAACAAACACCCCTATGTTTGATGCGCTTTGATTATTGTAGGTGTGGAGTTGTAGTAATCCAAGAGAGCCATTCATTACCACATAAAAATATAACCTTAATTAGATTCTTCTTCAGACCAAAGTCCTCATGGCATCATCTAATTAAATATGACAAATAAATACTATTTTAAGACTATTTTCACGCCTTAGCTTGACTGAAAAATTTTGTTGGGGCGACATTGTGTTAATCCTTCTTTGCTCTAGGGGACAAACTGACTGACTGCTCCCCAAGATATGCTCATATTATAAAACTTATTATTATAAAAAATTATTATTATAATCATTTTTATTATAAACGAAAAAAAAAAACATGAAAAACTAAGAAGAAAAAGAAAAATATTTGAATATAAATAAATGTACATTTTTAAGTTGTAATTGTGTCTAAGATGAAATTTTGATGATTTTAACACTACAGGAATTATTTTGAATATGTCATTAATACATATATCTTTTAATTCTTTTACTATTCATTAGTTACTTGGGGGGCAAGATGAGTCTTGATAATTCGATGTTACAGTCCAACAACACTTATTGTGATAACCTTCATAGAAAGTGCAAAAGTGCACAAACACTGTGTGTGAGTGTGTGCTTGCGCTACGCTCATTCACGCAAGTCAAAATCATAGTAAGGACATTCAACGTTGACAACAATAAACATTAACTTTTAGTTCATCCACATCTAAATTCCAAGCCTTTAAAAAAAGCAATATGGTTAGAACAAATGATTTCCAACCCTTCTAGCTTTTTTTCTACAATAAAACTTCTTATTTTATTTGTGCGGGGTGCGCCGGGTGCGGTTGTACTGTTACTGTTAGATTGAAGGTTGACTATTGTCGGTCGCGGTTGTTCGGTTGCCCCAAGTGACCGGAACGACACCTGTCGGTTGGTCAAACCACACACCAGACACCACATATCGACACCGGCGGTAATGGCATTTTTTTTACTAGTTAAGAAGAAACTAAAAATATACATTATCAAATGTACTTCCAATTGAGGAGTATCAATTATTTAAAAAAATTGAAGACCAATATTCAATTTTGATTAAAACAACACTGTTGTTACAACAGTGGTTGTTGTTGGTGCTGGTGCTTCTTGGGGTGGTTTTGGTTTATATGACCCTGGGTTTTCGAAATAATAAATTCAACCCATAGAGTCATAAAGGTTATTCAATATTTTAGACACTAACCCTACTGCTGGTGGTGTGGTGTGGTGGTGTGCGTGCGTGACTTTAAACCATTGTTTGTCTTTTATTACTAAGTTTTTCCTTTAAATTGTTTTGTTTTTTAAATTGTATAAAGATTTTTTTTATTTCTTTAACAAATTAGAAAGCAAGAAAAATTCAAGTTGATTAATTTCATGAATTGAGTTACCACAATTCAATATTCATCTCCCACCCGATAAAAAAAAGAACAATTTTAATCTTTTGAACCCCAATTTATCAAGTAGTCACTCACTCACTGAGAGCTGCTAGAGGAACGAACATTGAATAATATCAAAGCCGAAATATTGGTGTGTCTTTTTAGTCTTATGTTGTCAGAGCCAATATCGGCCTAGGGTCTTACAAAAATTACTACAGAAAAAATGTAGGTTAATTTTTTCGGTGTTTGTTATTTAAATTTAAATTATAAATATTAAGATGAAATTCAATCTGAATGAAAATGCTGCTGCGGGCGATGTTGTTGTTGCTGATGATGATGCTGGCAGGTGTCCTGGATTGTTGTTGCTTCTTGTTGCTTTGTGTTTTGTTAAAATATCAACAAAACAAAAATAATGAATTTGTTTTTTTACACTTTCATTTCAATCACTGACTGAATTTACTTGTTCAGTTTAGTTTTATAAATTTTTTTTGTTTGTAGTGTAAACGGCACAAGGAATGGTGTTTGTTGTGGTGGAGTCAGTCAGTCACTGGTTGGTGTGGTATGTGGTGTGTGGGTAGACTGGTTGTGGTTGGTGGTGGTCACTCACTCGCTGCTAGTGGGTGGTTTTGAGTGCTGGTTGAGATACTCTCTGTGATGGATGGAATGGATTGATATGCACCAGCAGCAGCAGCCAGCACCATTGTGCACCCACTGCACCAGCACCACCACCACCATGGACTGGACTGGACTGGACTTACTTCACTTACGTCCGTCACTTGTTTATGTGAATAAAAATAAATAATGAATTTAATTGAGTTTAAATGAAATGACATTGAAAATGGGTGAAATAAATTAATTTCTATTTAATTTCACCAAAATATGAAAGAATTTGAATTCAATTGAAATCAAAACGAAATAATTCAAGAAAAATAATGGTTAATATGACTTAATTTTAATTTAAGAAAATTAAAAAAGCCAAAAACATAAACGACAAAACAGTTAAACCCTTTTTGCTCAAACACTTAAGTAACTGTTGAAATGGAAAAAGAAAGAAATCATACGACGTACGTAATTCAATTAAAAATACTTAACAAAAATGAAAGTGAAAAATGCTTATCTTGGAGAAAAGAGAGGCGGGTTAAATGGAAGTAAGAATGACAAAAACAAACTTTTAAAAATCAAATGGAAAAGGTTAATTTTTAGTTTTAATAATTAATTATGGCTTAATTTTTCCGAGGAAAAAAAAAGACGAAATATTAGAGAGAGACTATTGAGAAAAAAAAGACACCTTTAAAACAGTAAAAACTAAAAACTGATTTTGTTTAATTTTTGCCCTGTAAATTCGTTTTTTTTAAAAACTTAAATCAGTTAATAAGCTAAATTTTTAATTGTTCGTCTTCTTTTTCCTTTAAGAGAAAGAATTTGAAAAAATATTGCAACGAAAATTAATCGAATTGAATTAAATTAAATTCGAAGTTGAAGTTCTTGTCATTAAATTAAAAAAAAAAGAATCTAATGTTTTAAAAAGTGTGGATATAATTATTTTTAAGTGCCTGATATTTTTTTAACATTTGAATAATTTGCCCCTCCCCCTTAAAAAGACAAAAAGCGGAAATAAAGTTTATGAAATGCAATAAAATATATTTCAAGTTTTGAAGGAAATCAATTCAAACACAAAACGCGCAAATGACATTTCAGGTGAATTTAAAATTAAATCCATCAAATTTAAAATAAATAAACAAAATAAATGAGTAATTCTTTGGTCAGGTTGAAATGACAAAAAAAAAAAAAAAAGAAGAAATTAAAAAATATTTTATAATGCCTCAAAACATTTAAATCAAAACCAAAACAAACGTCGCCGGTACGATGATGATGGGCAGGCAGGCAGGACAGACAGCTCAAGCAGCAGGGCAGGGCAGGGCACTAGAGCAGTCACACCCACAAATTTCAAAAACTTTTTCAATTTCGAAAAATAAAAACTTTAAAAAAAAATGATTTAGGAAAATTTCAGAAATCCCTTTTCATTTTCCTGTAATTTATTTACTTTTCTTCTTTAAAAAATTATTATTTAAAAAAGTTCTTGAATAATTTAAATTATTCTTTAAATGTTTAAAATGACTGATGTAAACAACAAATAACGATGACATCAAACTACCTCAACTTTATCTGTCACATAACGACGAATACGATGTCTTCTTAGTCTTCAATTTTTAAGACGAAATGAAAAATATTTCCTCAGCTCGAAAGGAAAAATGATGATCGTTTAAAACTTAAATATACAATAAAAAGACCCTAAAGTTTATTAAAAAAAAATAACTTAAAAAATTTTGTTTTTTAAATAAAATTATAAAATTAAAATAAGCTCAAAGTTTTGAAAATGAATCTTTTTTTTTTTTGTCCCTATTGTACATTCTTAGAAACAAATAATGAAAGAAGAGAAAACTCGCACTCTTAAATTCGATTTAGGAGTCATTTTAAACAATAAAAGAAAGTATTCTTTTTTGCGATTATTATTGTAATTGTTTCATCATTTTCCAAAATGTTCGTTCTTTCGTGCCTTTCTTGTGACAATGGATGAAAGAAGAAGGAAGAAGAAGCCGTGCTTTTCTTTCAAATAATTTCATTGACGCAAATTCATGTTTAAGTTTGAAGTGAAAATGGAGTAGAATCCCCACCCACCACTAACAACAACAATCCCCCACCAAAAAAAATCAATACTTTTAGTTTCAACTTTAGATTCAAGTTTTCATTTAGCGATCAGAAGTTTCTAGGTTTATTCGGCAACTACAAAAGTAGATTTTTGCTGTAAATAATCAAGTAAATATGTTGAAAGACGATGCCCGCCATGTTGGAGGTTTTTTCTTTTCTTTTTTTTTCTAAGAAATAAGAAAGCTGAAAAAGTAAGAATAAAAATAATAATCAAGCAATATAAAAACGCGTTGAATTAATCACTAAATTAAAAAAATATTTTCTTTATTCCATTAATTTTTTTTAATAAATTAAATCTTATTCATGGTATTATACACTCATTTCGGTTTTTAGAAAACGTAGTATTATCTCATTATCGGCAAATTTAAAATCTTTTAAGTTAAAACAGTTTTCAGTTGTTACTTTCAATTTTAACTCGTCCGTTTCATTTTACTTTCTTCACTCTATCTTTCAACTCGAACAAAATTTTTAAAAAGTTGTGAAGTAAAAAAAATAAAAGTAATTTAATTGGATTTAACGAGATACGTGTTATATTTGGATGTTTCTAGAAATAATTTTATCGAAAAAACATTTTTTTACGAAAGATTTATTTGATTTGATTTTTTTAAAGAAAATAATATTGACATTTTAAGAACAAAACCTTTCTGGTTTTACGTTTTATTGCAAAAGATTTTATGGTTGGTATTAATCTTTTGGTCTGTGAAAAATATTTTCATAAAAGAAAAAAACAATTGTTTTTCGCTTTTTTAAAGCAATGAAAGCATTCATTCCATCATACTAAAACGAAATATTTTTTAGATATCATAAATATCATTCATAATTTCATTCGTTTATGTTGCTTTGTTTTCTCTATATTTTATTTTTTTCTCCTTTTTTCTGGAAATTAATAGATTTCTAATATTAGTCTTAAATATTTTTCATCAGCCTCAAAGACTAAATTTAGTTAAAAACAAAAACAAATGAACAAAATAACAAGTTTTTAAGGCGTTAATCTTTTTCCTTTTTTTATGTCATTTATATATATATATATATTAAAAAAAAAACATTAAAATAACATTAAAATCCCTTTTTATTTATTTTTCGTCCTTTTTCACCATCTGGGTTCAGAAGCTAAAAGGTTTGGTATCATTTGTACATCCCCAAAAGAGTCTTTATATTCTATCTCCATCCAGTAGTCAACCCATAAATTCATACAAAACCTCATGATAGCATTGTTTGGGTGACGGATGGCCGGCATGCTTAATATCGCCACAGGAGGAGGTTCGTGGCTGTTTTCAAGTTGAGATGAAGTTATTTGTTGTTGATGATTGTTGTACAGTTGTTGATTATAATGGTGATATTCCCTCATAAATGTGTCTTGGAGATTTTGTCGATTCAAATGCTGAAAACTAGAATTGGAAAACCACAAATTGCCACTGTATTGCCACTCATAGCGAAACTCTTGTCCAGGAAGAAGCGCACTCCACGCAGAAGTATTAAATATACTTTGTATGCTTTCACTTTTATAGTCTGTATTTGAAATCCATTGATGTGATAAAGCATAACCAATATCAAAGACGCGACTACAGCTCATATAAGGGAGTCGGGTCTGTTCGGGTGACGTACAAATATTATTCAAAAAATAGTCGTTTGGAAAATCAAATTTGTACTCACCATCAGCAAACAGTTTAGCCTCTCGATCAACATAAGTAATAACGTATGGTTCGGTGGGACCAGGCATATGCATCTCATTTGTTAGGGGCAACAAACTATGTACCCGAAACCCAGCCTTTATGGGTCTCCACTTAGTAGCCCTTAAAACCAAATGCATGTAATCATTTCTGGTCATACAAGAGGCGAAATAAGTGTAAGGTAAAACCTGCAAATTCATTTTCTCAACCAACTTGACCCATTTGTCCTTTTCCGGGTCATACTTTTCGACATGATGAACGTGCTCAACAGGTTCGACATAGTGGTTAAGAGATCTCTGGAACCGTCGACGTACAACGGGAACGGGTGATCCTGAAGATAGGGCCGCCGCTGAACTTTGTGGTGTTTGCAAATTTGCTGCTTGTTGCTGCTGTTGCTGTTGTTGTGATGTTACCATAATGTTATTGACGAGGCCCGAATTAGTCGGCATTGAGGTAGCAACAGTCGAAGAAGGGATAACACTGGGAGTAGTTACTCCTACTCCAACTGGTACGTCGCGATTATTCACTCCAACAACTGCTGCTGCTCCACTGGTCACTGACGAAGGCCTTTTATAAACTTGCATAACTCTACACAGCTTAGAGAAAGAACCCCGAAGTTACAGCTAAAGCTTAGATTTTTTTTTTCTTTTAGGTTTATGTTTTGTTTTATGGGGTACGTGGTTTTTGTTTGGTAGGGTCGTTGTAGGAGGTAAGTTTGGGGTTGGTTACCCCTTGAGCTCATAAAAGAGAAGAATGAATAATCAATCAATCAATTAAAGAAGAATCAACCCCTCCAGTAAATTCTCCCCCTTTTTTGTTGTATTTGTTTGTTTAAAACTTCTTTAAGATGTTTTTTGGGTTTTTTTTTTTTCAAAATAAAAACATAAAACTGAGACCACAAATGTTCAGTGAACTTACCAGCGCGCACTAACACGTGACTATGTCAAGACAGGGCGGACGAAAAAGATATAGGTCTTTTTTTTTTTTTTCGTTTCGTTTCTTTCTGGGGTTTTTGTTTGTTTTTTTTTTTCTCCGATTATTCTTTCCTTTTTATATTTTCTTTTTTTAAAAACCCTTTTGTGTTTGCGTTATTCTTCCTCCAATTTGTCAAGCAAGAAGAGCAGCAGCCAAGAAGGACACTTTTCTTCTTAATCTTGTGTAATATAATTATTTTGACTATCAATAAAAAAAATCGTTCTTCTTACAAAATAAATGTAAGTTGTTTTTACACGATCTAAGAATAATATCATACGCATATTTGCCGACTAAGTGAAAAGAAGTAAATAATATTCTTATTTATGCAAGGAGGCAAATCAAATATTAATAATAATAAAAAAAACAAACCCTAAAACAACTTATTTTACTATTTTGTCATATTTTGTGTATTTCAAATAATATCACCCATTTATAAAAGCTAAAAAAATTAGAGAATAGACAAAATAAAAACACAAGGAAAAAAAGGAAAGGAAAAGTTGAATTAAAAAAAAAATCAATTAGAAATTAAGCCAATTTTGGAGAAAGATAAAAACCTTAAGAATTAAAAAATGAAAATAATTGTTTTCTAAGGAAAAAGAAAGTCAGAAATAAAAATGGGGATAAAAAGAGACACGATGATGGGGAATTTTTTTTCCTAAACGAAAAAAAATAAAAAGAATTATTAGAATAAAATTTGACACACGAGTTTCAGGAAGGAAAAAAAAGAAGTGAATTTTGTTTTAAATTTTTTAACTATTGTTTGTTTTCTTATTCTTTAAAAAAAACCATGAATTGTGTTACTGTTGTTATTGTTAATATCATTATTATCATTATTATTATTATTATTGTTGTTGTTGTTGTTGTATAAGAAAAGCATCCGTGCACTTGCAAGCAGCAGCAATGTTTCTGAAGAAGAAGAAGGAAAGAAAGAAAGCTCTATTTCATTATTCTTTTCTTTTTTGTATGTGTGTTGTTGTTGGCTTTTTTTTTCTCGTCTTCTTCTGCTCAGATGATGTAGTATTCACTTCTTTGCTTTTTTTCTTTCTTGTTTTTCTTCTTCTTCTTCTTCTTCTTTTGCTTGTGCAATGGCAATGAATACTTTTTGCCCACTCTTCATTTTAGTCAAGACAGACTGATAGTGTGCATGCGTGTGTTTGTGTGTGTGTATGGAGGGGGAGAAGTATCAGAAAAGAGAATAAAAGAAAAGAATAGAAAAAGATAAGAAAAGAAAAGAGAGGAAGAAATAGATGTCTTCTTCCTTCCTTTCTTAAGAATAAGAAGAATATTACCAGAGAAGGTGGTTTGGTTGGTGAGAGTAAATCCGGCTACTCTTTATTTAGACAGTAAGGGAGAGAGACAGACAGATATAATGTATTATTATTATTATTATTATCATTATTATTATTCTCTTATATCTTATGATGATGATGGATTTAGGTGACAGGAGAGAGAAGAAATGGTGTCGGTGTCGGTGTAGTAGCAGCAGCAGCACTAGCACTTGTTAATGATGATGGTTGCGTTGCAGCATGGATAAATAAATAAATCGTGATGATGATGTCAGTCAGTCAGTCACACTTCAAGTTTTATATTGATGACGATGATGATGACGATTACGATTATGATGGTATTTTCAATGATGGTGGTGGTAGTTGGTCACTGGTCAGTGCATCCATGCCATGCCATGGATGCCCTCCTGATTGCATGTAAATAGTGACATTGTAAAATGACTACAAACGAAATAGTTGCTATTTATTATTATTATCATTATTATTAAGGGTGTTGTTGTTAAAGGGTGATTATTGTTATGTAATGAATGAGACCTGGCTGCTGCTGCTGCCACGGTGGTTGTTGTGACAGTTCCCTCTGTGTGTGATCCTTCGTAGCAGAATTTTGGACATCTTCTTCTTCTTATCATTATTATTTATAATAATAATAATAATAGTTGTATTATAATTATTTATCTGTTTATTTATTCTAATTATTATTCAATCTTACTTAATAAATAATATAATAACTTATTGTTAATAATGAATGATTTAAATTTGTCTGTAATATTATGAATTAATACATTACATTATTTATTTATTATTATTATTATTATTAATATTATTACTTAATTAATTTAATTTGTTTCATTTTTTATTTATCTATTATTATTATTATTATCACTATTAATATCAATATTAATATTATTATTACTTACTTAATTTAATTTGTTTCATTTTTTATTTATCGATTATTACTATTATTATTATTATTATTATTATTACTACCACTATTAATATTAATATTATTACTTAATTAATTCAATTTGTTTCATTTTTTTTAAATTTATCTATTATTATTATTATTTTACTTATTATTATTATTTGTTTCTTTTTCCTTTGTCTTCACTACCCAGACCCTTATCCTACTTTTTCTGTGATTATCAGAATGGTCATCATGATGATGATGCTCACTCATATTGTGATGATGATGATGATTATGGTGTTGGTGGGTGATAATAATGATGATGACGATATTTTTTTAATGATTATTATTATTATTATTATTATTATTATTATTGCGTTCTTACCAACCTGTTAGTTTTTTTTAGTTGTTTTTTTATGTATGTGTTTTTGTGTTTACTGCTTTTTTTATCACTCCCCCCCCAAAAAAAAAAGTAAAAAAAAAATACCAACGAACAAACTTTTCCCTCGAAATTCAACTTTTCCACTACTTTAGGAAATAATAGGCATTTCTTTCATTAGTTGAGTTAATTGACATTACATTCGTCGTTAAAAAGAGTAAACAAAATAAAATAATATATAACAAGTTACCACAAACGTTAGTGACACCACCAACCCCACCAACCACCACTAGGTATTGTATTATTGTTCTTTTTATGCTTATAGTGGTGATGATGATTACAATGTTCTTGGTGGCGGCGGCGGTGGTGGTGGTTTGGTTTTCTAGAGAGTGTAAAAGAAGAAGGAAAGACAACTGAATGAACATTCACAACTATGATATAACGATGATGATGATGACGATGTTAGCTATGAAGTGGTAACGATATAGATAGAAACATGGAACAGTAAAAAAAAAGTATAGTGAATAATAATAGTAATAATAAAATCATTAAAATAATAATAATAATAATAACAATAATAATAATAATAATGGCAAATAGAAACAAGAAATTATAACAGAAATAGATGAATAAGAATAAATAAGTCAGAGTAACAACAATCAATTGAATAATATTTGTGGTTATTATTATTATTATTATTATCATTATTATTATTAAATCTCCCACCAATCAATAGGTGCTTGCACACCCAGAGCGATATCAGTGTTTTTGACTGGAGTCAGAGTGACAACACTTCACTTACACATATTTCTGAGTTCCAGCAGGTTTCTGCTAGCACCAGTGAGTGCACACACCGCACCACCACACCACCACACAGTCACACCAACCAACCACCATCCCAGTCAATGTTATTATTATTATTATTATTATTATTATTATTATTATCATAAACTAATTCTGGTAAATTAACAGGGTTAGTTCTTGTTTTTTTTATAATAAAAATCTTGAAAATATTGCTTTAAGTGGAGAGCCTCCATTTACCAAATATTTAGGTATTTTTTCCAACCAACTGCCCCTTCTTGTTTCTAAGTACAAAGAAATAAAAGAAATTCTTTGGTAGGAGAGGGTTAAGGTAGGATGAAAGAAGGTGTGATGGATTGGGGGGGGGATTGGGGCTCAAGTCAGGAGAAGCAAAAAAAAAATAAAGAGAGAAGAAAGAAAGAAAGAAAGAAAGAAAGAAAGAAAATAAATTAGCCATTTCTGTCCATGGCAAGATGTTTTTTTTTTTCCTTTTTCTTTTGGTCTTTTTTTTTTCTTCAGCAACCCAAACCCCACACACCACCAACTTATGTTGACATGGCTCTCACTCACTCACTCACTCACTCACTCACTCACTCACTCACTCACTCACTCACTCACTCAATGTTTTTCCATTTTCTCCCAAATATTTTCTCTCCCTCACAAAACCTAGATGTTTCCCCAAATATCTCCCTGCAGTTTTCTCTCTCTTTCTCTCTCTCTCTCTCTCTCATTGAGTCTGAGAGTAAATCTCTCACTTCCATTCTCTTTCTTCTTCCCACATAAATCATTACCTTCATCACCACCACTACTAGTACATAATGGCCACCACCACCACCAACATCCTAATAATCAACACCATCATCATCACCACCACTATCATCATCATCCAGTTTGGTTCAATGTTTATTTGAGTCTTGCTTGCTAGCTTACCAGTTTCACAAAGATATATGTGTGTGTGTGTGTGTGTAAGTATATATATATGTGTGTGTATGTATATATATATATGTGTGTATATATATATGTGTGTGTGTGTGTGTGTGTGTGTGTATGTGTTTATATATATATATGTGTGTGTGTGTGTGTGTATGCATGTATGGGTATTAAATATTTTTTTTCGGCCTGATGAACGTGTAGGTAAGAAACTGGTAGTTGCCGATATGGCTGTATCTATATATATATATATGTGTGTGTGTATGGGTATATATATATATATATATATATATTAATCTGTAGAGTAAGATTGCTTATATTTAAAGTTAGAGTGCTCAATATCAGTGATAGAGCATGTATATTGGTTAAGCGTAGACACAGTCAACGACCTTTGGTAAATCAGTTTCTGACCTCAGCAGTCACCTGATGACTGCACAGGTGAGAAGGCTGTTGACTCCGTGTCTACACTTAACTAATATATATTATTATTATTAAACAGGTCTGTAGACAGATTACAAAAATTTTATGTATATATATATATATATATATATATATATACTTATTACTACAATAAAAGAACGACTAAAATAAATGGATAAATTAGTCGATACTCTTCAATAAATATTTTAGTTACCAATAAAAAGAAAATTAATTTTCATTTTCATTCTCAGACTTAAACCCTTGAAAAAATTTTTGTCTGCAGAAAAGCGCTTCGGGTACCCCCCCTTCTGTGATCATTGTATTCACTTAT
>JAUZSX010000056.1:1190675-1204978 GCA_034780655.1 Idiosepius hallami
TTTACCCCAGGAAAAATCTGTTTTGCGTCCCTCGGGGACTTTTAGAGCTAGGGGTACCACGCACGCGCGGCTTGTTTTTTTTGTAATCTCAACAGAAGTCTTGCTACTTTACTGAATGATAAATTTTTATCTATACGTAACAGTTGATGTTATTGTAAATTTTCATTTTTAGGTTTAGAATTATCTATGTATTTTTATCCATAATTGTATTTCTTATGCATAATAAATTTTCCTAAAATATGCTTTTGTTGAATTTTTCTCAAATTGTTGAAACCTGAGTAGTATAATTTTTTTCTAAAATATTTATCAAAACCTGTATTCTTGCTATGTACATTATAGGGCACCATCGGTTGAGCATTGGTAAAAGCTCAGGCTCTTGAGTTCAATTCCCAGTCAAAACTATTGTATTCACATTACCTGCTTCGAGCAGATGGGGCTTGACTAGGGAATGAAGGGGAACACTGACTTCATAAGCCCTGCGGCCTCCTCTGCTGCCAGTTGTTGCGTGATCGCTCTACTGGATGTAGGCATTAGGAAGTTCAGAGGGTGTCAATCTGATGCGCAACAAATACTGCACCAATAATAACTGTGCTAGCGAGTTGGGTGCCAAGGTGGAATACTGAAGCCCCAACTAGTCATAGTCAAGTCTGACTGACTGCAGATTGTTATATACATTATAGTAAATGTTTTTTTTTAAATTTTTTTATTATAGGTGGTTCAAAATTTACATATGATGGCTGCCTGGTTATTATTAAAGGGACTTCAAAGTATTTTGTCTTTAACTCTCTCTCTCATCCTTGAACGCAAAGATTCCGCACGTTCCAAGAGCCAAGATTCTTCTCAGAAATCCTCCAAAGATTCTTTAAGTGTCCGACCAGCTTCTGCAAAGAGGTATCTGTCATTTTATTTGTGTCCATTGGTTTTTGAGAGTTAATAAACATTGCTTAGATTTGTTAACTTTGACAAATAAAAAAAAAATGTTTTACTTTGTAAGTTAATATTTTCATGCTAAAACTATTAACACATCTCCAGGAATTTTTTTGGAATAATTTAAACTGAGCCAAAAAAAAAGGATTGTTAAAATTTTTTTAGAAAATTCTTGTCTTACTCAAGTACTT
The DNA here is from genome assembly GCA_034780655.1 of Idiosepius hallami. Classification (NCBI taxonomy): domain Eukaryota; kingdom Metazoa; phylum Mollusca; class Cephalopoda; family Idiosepiidae; genus Idiosepius; species Idiosepius hallami. The sequence goes on from JAUZSX010000056.1 coordinate 1,191,794, forward strand.
TCTGGTATTCTTTTAAGTGTTAAGACAATTTATTTTTAGTTCACCTTTGACAACTAATTATTTTCATTTACTAGCCAAAGAGAAAAGTAACTAGCCAAACCATAAGATATCTCCTTTTAATGTAAGGAATAAACTAATAACTCAAAACTTAGTAATTTTTTTTAAAGAGAATATAAAACATTCAACTTGAAACTACTTTTTCTTCTGCATAAAATTTGCTCAGGTATTTTTTAAACAGCCTTGTTAAAAAGAAAAAAAAATAGTGTTAATATTGTAGTATTTTCTATTCTCTAAAACCTTTTATTATTTGTATAATTTGACTTTGTTCAATTAAAAGAAAAATAAAAGTTGAAAAGACATTTTCACTCAGTATTTGGAAGATTGTCAGTTAAAAAAACAGTAACTTAAAGATAAGAGTTTTATTATTTTTTGTCGCCACTTTGAAAAATCACTTGCAAATGCGAGTGTTAAACGTAGAACTCTGTTAATGAATTATTTTTTTCTTTTTCAATAGTTTCCAAGGATTTGGAGTTTTGTCTGTTGCATTAGCTTCAAATGCTATTCAATTGTTGTCCAAATTATTAGATGATTTGCAAGTTGAAGGCAATATTGTGCAGGTTCGTTTCTTTTGGAATCTTTTTTTCTTTCATTCTTTATATTAACAATTTTAATATTCTAGTAATTCTTATTTTATTAATTCTTTTTTTTTTCTTTTTTAATAATTCATATAAGGAAATTTACTCAAAAAATGTCAGCTTATGTTTCTGGATAAAATAAATCATTAAATCTTAATTTTAAAATAAGATAAATATCCCAATTTGCTACTGTTTTTATATATTAAAAATATTATTCACCAATGTACATAGAAGATATTACTGGAAAAAAAAGAAACTTTAGGTAAAATGAGCTGAAAAGTTATTGAAATATTTTTTTCTAAATTTATTACTCCAAAAGTGATGGAAATCCACTACTGTAACTGTTATCAACTCAAGGTAACTCTGAGAAAAAGATTTAGCTCTTTAAAGAACTGCTGTAATATGAAACTTAATTTCAAGTTGCCGATTGTGTATCTCTAATCTGACAGATTTTCATAAACCCAAATATCTTGAATCTGAATTTTTTTTATCATTTTTAAAGGAAAATATCTAGAACTATCAATTATTTATTTTTCTTTTCAATTGTTTGTATTTAAACTTTCTTAAAAGGTGGAAGTCTTGTTAAATGCTTAAATTTTTAATTCTGATGCACAAGTTCAAATTCCAGTTATTCCTAATAATGTATCAGAAGAAAACTATTTTTTTGAAGATAATTGTTATTAGCATTAATGATAGGATGGTTAATTTGTCATTTGATAATAATAAACCTTAAATGCAATGTATTTAATTTAATTGTGACTCTTGAAAGAAAAAAACAGTTTTACATAATTGAATGTAGAAAAATTGGAAGTAAATCCTGACGATATGTTATAGAAAATTATTAGAAAAAACAAGAATATATATAAGTGCCGACGCATTTTGGATGTTTTTTTTTTTCTTCAGGGCATATTTATTATTATTATCATTATTTTGTCCATAAGGTCTTTTTAGGGACAAGGTATTTTTAATATTATGACAAGAAATAATTCATTTCACATAATTGAATGTCTTTACATTTTTAAAATTTCCTTTTAGGAGAAAGATGATGAAGTAAAAACAAGTATTACTGCACCATTTACTGCTTGGCAAAGGGTGCATAAATTGACCTGTTGTGTCAACTTGACAGACCTACTGTTTAATTTGGTGACTGTTTCTTTTAGAAAGGTAGAATTTTTTCTTAAATTTTATGTTCTTTATTAGAGCTACTACATTTTTGCATTAAAAAAAGTGCTTATCATTCAAAGTTCATTACTACTTGGGAAATGTATTTTTAGCCTTTTTTAAATGTTGAAAAAAATCAAAAGTTAAAAAGAATTGTAAAATTTTTAAAATGGAGACTAATTGAAAAAAAAATCTGAAAAGAACAAATTTCATAACAGATAATGGTCTATCAATCTCTCTCTCTCATTCTCTCTCCTTTTTCTTAAATTATAACATGAACTTTGAATCATTAGATTTAACAAAGTCTATATGTGCCATAATTTGAAGCTGAAATGCAATTGTATTAAGCCCTTTTAAGTTTTATTTTGATTAAAATATTAAAACATTTGAGATTATATTTTGAAGGAAATTTAGGTTAAATAAATTTCTAATCTCAGTTAAGTGAAATGAAAATAAAAATATTTTTATCTTTAAGTTATAATTTAAATTAACTTTGTCTCTTTTTCTTATTTTTGAAAAATTCAAGGCTTCATCACTGAAAAGACAGAAGCAGGGTTCAGAGACTTCGGAAACTAGCAGCAGTAGCACATCTGATTCCAATACATATTATGAAGATGATTTCAGTAGTTCAGATGATAGCAGTGAAGAGGAAGGTATAAAGTTGCTGCAAAGCTATCAAAATTGATTACAAAAATCGATAGTCAAATAACATTTTAGTTTTGTCATAACAATATGTTTATTTTTTTTATCTGTTATTTCTTAGTTTACCTTTATTTGAAAAAAGAAAGATTTAAAATTGATTTTAGTTTGAAATAATTTTTGTTTTCCATACATTGAAGCAAGATATAAATAAAACCTTAAGCTGCAAAAGTTAGAAAAATTAGCAAAACTTCAATCATGACTTGTATGATATTCATAAAGCATTATTATTGAATATGTAAACCATAAAAAACAAAAATCAAAAGTATAAAATATACACTTATTTCTTTTTTATTATTATTTGATCTTAATTATTGTCGAGAATATTTGGTAATTGTTTATATGAAATTATTAAATTAAAAAATTTTTTTTTTTTGTATTAAAAAAGTATTAAAAAACAATAATGAATTCTTTTTGAATTTAAGACTGTTATTTTGTTTTTCTTTAATAGTAGAAGAAGATGATGAACCACTGCTGGGTTTATGGTTTGAAGAAACACTGTCTCCTACTGAAAATACCGACCGTGCACCATCTCCACCTCCTGCTCCCATAAATGAAGGAGCCAACAATGGTAAACGCTCTCGTCAAGTCAGTGATGATGATGGAGGACCAAATTTCATTCCTGATCGAAAAGAACCGGATGGGGTAAGCAATTCTTTTTTCCTTCAGAAAAAACTGTCTTTGAGATGGTTTGATTTTTTTATGTCATTTATTAGGTGCTGAATTGAGTAAAAGAATTTCCCTTTAAAAAGTTAGTATGTGTTATAAACTACTTAAATAAAACATTTTAACTAAACTATTAAAGGATTGTTTTAATCTTTTTTTTTGCTTTCATAGCTCAAAACACCGCAATCCATTTGAAATGTACTCATGTTTCATTTTGTTCAAAAATGTATGAAATGTTATTTATTATCTTTATATTTCTTTCAGTTTGTCCACCTAGCTGCTGATATTTTAAATTTCATGAATGTTTATTTTGTCAACTCCACCAATCCAGCTCTACAAAAACTTTTAAGGTTTGTTGTTTTTTGTTTTTGATGTGTTTGTTTATAACTTTTTTTTTCTTGTTAGTTATTAAAAAAAAATTTAATTCTATATGAATATTTTTTTATACTATACACCTGATTTTAATTATTTTGATTGATTGAATTTCTGTAGTAAAAAAAGAGATCACCACACTTTGTATGTATAGACATTACTTATGTTTAGCAACAATGTAGCATTTTTATCCTGTTTTCGTTTTAGATAAATGCATTGAGGTTTTTCCTGTGGAAAAGAAATTGTGATTTGCTTTCTTCTTTGTCATATGCCGATTGACAACTTAGCAAAGAATGAAGATCAAACATAAATTTTGTAAGACTGACCCTAATACCGGCATTTGTGGCTATGTAGTATCAGATACTTTTGAAATCATGGCTAGTATCCAGTGAAACTGTAGATGTGTTCTTGCTAAATCGTAAAGTCTAACTCTGCTTTGTTGAATTACTCCCAGAAAAATGAATCAATTTATTTAGTAAAACAATTTCAGGATAATAGAATATTTATTTTTTTTTTATTTAAAGGGATGCCTTGAATGAAGAGCATATGTCCAATTTAGCATTAGTGATCAAGGAACTGGACAAAGAATGTTGCCGTTCTAGCTCAGGTGATTATTATTTACTTTTATTGAGTTCTGTTGATAATTTTTTTTTTGTTAAAATTCTTTTTAAGAATTTTAAAAACAATGATTTGAAACTAAAATAGCATAATAATGATTACAATGAATTGTGTTTGATATTAGGAAAAAATGTTCATTTATTTCGTTCACTTGCAATTATTTACATTATTCATTTAGCTACAAAACAATATCAAAGCAAATCTTTTTTAACAGTTTATCTCAAATATATTATTTTAGAAAAAAATAAAAAATAAAACAAGTTATGGATTGAAAATCAATTTGATTTTATATACTAAATTATTATTTTTTCATACTATGGTATAATTCAGAAACTCTTGGTGTGTATGTGTGTGTTCATATATTAAAGGATTAAATATATATATATATATATATATATATATGTATAATGTGTGTAGATAGGAAATGTGTGTTCATTTTAATCAAACTTGTATGAAAATATATATGAATAATTTAACTCTATCTTTCAGACCGTACATATGAAGAACTCTCAGTTGCTTTAGCAAAATTTAATCATAGTTTGGTTGCCACAGGTTCACTTTCTGCTTCTTTACAAGTAAGTTTTTTTTTTCTTTTGATTTAAAAAATTACTCTCATTAGAATTTAGCTTTTTTATTTCCTTAAAATAAAACATTTTTATTATTTTATTCTTTCAGATGTTTTTTTTATTTAATATTGTATAACACAAAAAAGAAATAGAGGAAAATTAAGGAAAACAGTATAAGACATTATTTTGTAATATTTGAAAATATTTTTAATAAAGTGGTGATCTTGCACTTTGTTATTTTCAAAGTAAAATTTTTAATGGAATTCAATTTTAATATTGTCTATCAGTTAGTTGTTTTCAAAAGATTTTCCTTAATTTCATTTTCAAATATATTTTTGTATGCATGGAAATAATTAATGAAATACCAAATACACTATTTCTTTAATGATGAATTTTTCTAGAAAAACTCTTTTAGGTGACTTTTCTATATTCATGAAAGTAACCGTTTTTGATGATTTTAGTGAAACACCAAAGAATGATTCATTTTGAATGAATACTAATTATTTCTGGTGAAGTAAAGCTTTTAGGAAAGTAAAACTTAGTTTTGAAAATTTACAAGGTTTTATTGTAGATTTGGGTGATCACTTTTTATAAACAAACAAGGTTGTAAGAAAATGCTTGTAGCCTGATGAATTATTATAAAATTTTTACTGAATAGTTTCTTAATTTTTACTACTAGCATTATGACTTTTTTTGATGTTGTAGGATTCCCTTTTACTGAATCTTGGTGTTAGTCCAGTGAGCACTGAACCTTGGCCGATGACTGTCTATTCCCGAACCCTTGCTGTTCTGGCTGAAGTACTTCTTTTACGCCAGCAGAAAGAACGTGAGCTGAACATCAAAGCAATTAAGAGTGTTACTGAAGCACAGGTTATTAATATCTGGAACCGGTTTACTTTAACTTTAAAACAAGCCATTTTAAACTTTGACAACAAAGTTGACCAATTTGAAGGTAAAAAAATAACCTTTTTTTTTAATGGTAGATAGAATTAGCCTAGAAAAGTTTTCTTTGCTTCTCTTATTTTATTTACTTGTCATTATCAAATTATGAATTAGATATCTAATAGATTCTTGAATTTAAATAGTTTTTGTATAAAACTATTTTTTGTTTTCTTTATTATATTTATTATATAAATTAATTTTTGAATTATAAATTATGTAGCATTAAAAAAATTTTGAAAATTGTATTAAAAAATAGTGAAAGAAATTTATGCTTTTAAACATTTTTGTTGTTTCAAATTTGAATATTTAATTAACCTAATTAAGACTAATAATAATGATAATTTTTTTCAACTTCATATCTGATTTTTTTATTTTAATCTTTTTGTTTTTTCAGATATCAATGTGGAGCACCTTCAAGTTTTATTGTTTCTTTTCCATAGTTTACCTTTAATGCAAAAAAAATCACTCCTTCTGCAATTAGGAGAACATATCATTGAAATTTCACAAATGGAACAAAGGTTTGTGTTTTTATTTTAATTTATTTTATAATTGTTCTTAAATTTAAACCTATAAATTTGCAGTAAAGTATTATTGACAGCAATGACAGGGTAGAGATATCCTTTCATGCTACTGAGGTACAATTCTAAACGATTTTTATGTGTGCTTGGCATTTAAATTAAATCAAAATGTGTACTCAAAACTAGTAAAAATTACGTTACTAAACATGTAAGCTACATTTTAATGTAAATTGCACATCTATGTAAGGCTCTTAACAAAAAAAAAAAAAAGAATTTATGTAGCCTTTTGATAGGTACTGGATAATGGGGTCATATCAGAATAATTTGTTTAAAATATTAACATTTTTATTCATGAAATAAAGAATAACAACAATGGCAGCAAGGGTAGGGCATTAGTAAAAGCTTGGTCTTTGGAATTGTATTACACAAGTTCAAATCCAATTCAAAACAATTTCATTTCCCTTTAGTTACCTCTGGCAGATTGGGAAGAGTAACTCCTCTAGAGAAAGGGCAACATTTATTAAAAAAGCCCAGAGATATCTTGAGCACATAAAAACGGTCTTGTGCTTAACTTTGGTTGGTACTCAACCAAGTAAATATAAACAAATTGATAAAATAAAGAAAAAAAAAAAAGAATTTTGTGTATCATTTTATTATTTTTCAATTTAATAAAAACAGTGTTATTTTTCTGTTTTATAGCAAACTTGTTGGTTCAGTTCCGTTGCCACTATCTCGACTGTTACTAGTCTTTGACTATTTAGTCCACTTTTTCTATGATCCACCATCTGTTTTAATTGATCAAGTAAGAATATTTTGTTTTCTTTTATTACATAACATTTAAAACGCATGAATAATAAACTGTAACTAAAAAAAATATTTTATTTATTTATTTTTTTCTTTGCATACATATTTTAGAATTCCTTTTAACAGTTATTATTCTTATTATTCTCATGAAGATATATATTTAAAATTGAAAAAACATTCTTATAAACTATTTTTTTAAGAGAAAATTATCAAAACCCAAAATATGTTTAAAATTATATAAATCTCTGATTTTTTTTTTCATACAACATTTTTTTTACACATTTCAGTATTATTTTTTCAAGACTTGAAATAGTTTACAAAAAATTATTTTAGTTTTCTATAATTTTTTGGAATTTCTATTCTAGGTCCAATGGAATCTCTTTACTGTACATACTTTGGGTCAGGCAGGAGAACGAGAAACCAGTCTACCAAGAGCTAGCCAATTTTTCCCCTGTAGAGATGTAGAGGGAAATTTCAGAAAAAATCTCACCCCACAGGAGGCAACAGAAAGTAAAATTATTTCTTAAACTATGTTGCATTTCATTTCTCTCTTCAAAATATTTGGTACATTGTTCAATTACAAATTTTTGTTTCAATTTTTTTAAGATTAGAATTTAAAAAATTGAAATAGAATTATTGCAATTATATTGAAAAATATAGAGCTCAAATCTTTGATATGATATAAGATTCTAGTTACAAAACTTTTATGAAAAACTTTTAATCCAAAAAATAAAAATTGGCTGTGATATTAGTTTTTAAAAGTTCATAAACTAGATTTTGACTATGATTCAGATGAGTATTTATTTGTTTTTCCATTTTCACACTTACTAAAAACTTAATTGTAATTATTTGCATACAATCAAATAAGTTAAATCAAAACCCTCCTTCAATTTATCAGATATTATGATCTTGATTAACAGAGAGAAATTTGACTCAATTATCATAATTGCAGTGATTCAGATATTAATGTTTCGATACAAAATGCTGTAAAACCCTAATCATTTTTCTTTCTTTTTTCAATTAGTTGGCATTTTCTACCCAAGATTTTATAATCTGGGTCCTACAGAATTGAATACACAAGATACTCCCAAAGTAGATGGATTGGTAAGAATATATACATTTTTTGTTTTTGTGCTAATATTTGCAAATCTTTTTTCTCCCCCCCCCAAAAAAAAAGAAATTGAAGTTTGTCTACAATATTTAGATTATTAATGAATGATTTTTAATTTACTAAATGAATGAGATTATATTTTATATTCTGCACCTATGCACCAAATGTTGGTAAAACTGATTTGATAAATCCTTAATGCTAAAGGTATTCTCTGAGGATTGTTAGTAAACATTTGGGCAGTGAAGTTGGAGCATTAGTAAAAGTTTGAGCTCTGGAATCATAGTATACGAGTTCAAATCTCAGTCAAAACCATTGCATTCACCTTTATCTGCCTCGGTCAGACGGGGCTTGTTAACTCGGGAGAGCAGCTCATCTAGTTGAAGGGTAACACTGAATGTAAAAACCCGGGTAAGAGCATGTAAAAATGGCCTTGTGCCAAACTTGGGTTGGTGCTCACCAAGTAAATATAATATCCTCATCTAGGTGAAGGGTAACACCAAATTTAAAAAGCCCGGGTAAGCGCACATAAAAATGGCCTTGTGCCAAACTTGGGATGGTGCTCACCAAGTAAATATAATATCGACCTTTACTGTCATTTAATACCAAGAACCAGTGTCGTGCTAAGTTTGACTATATATACATATACAAATATATATACATATACAAATATATATATAGAGAGAGGCAGAAAGAAAGATGGGATTTATAGATGTATATTTCAAGTGTGATGATGATTTTCTAATTAATCCTAACAATGGATTATTTTAGTTATTTTTTTTTACATAACAATCTATAAACCCAAGGAGCCTTGCGGCCCCTGGGGAGCTTGGGCCCCCCTGCATTTGCATGGTCTGCAGGCGCCCTAAGCACGGCCCTGCCAAGAACAGTTGATATGGATTATGTGGACTGACATGCATACAAGTTATTTGTATTTTGTCAGAACTAATACTTTGTGACTTTTGATATTTAAAAGGAATAAAAGAGTGTCTCAATGCTGACAGTTGGTAAATTTTGACCTTTTGGCTGAGTTTTTTTTTCATGAAAAACAATATGACTTAAAACACTATTCTAGGGTAGTTTACACCTCTATACCATTGACATAATGGACTCGTCTTGGTTCTATGTAAGCCAGACATTTTCTGCCTTTGATCAGAGATTAGTGTTCTGGGGAAGTTAACACCCCTATACCATTGACATAATAGACTTGTCTTGGCTCTATGTAAACCAGACATTTTCTGCCTTTGATCAGAGATTAGTGTTCTGGGGAAGTTAACACCCCTATACCATTGACATAATGGGCTCATCTTGGTTCTATGTAAACCAGACATTTTCTGCCTTTGAGCAGAGATTAGTGTTTTGGGGAAGTTAACACCCCTATACCGTTGACATACTGGACTCGTCTTGGCTCTATGTAAGCCAGACATTTTCTGCCTTTGATCAGAGATTAGTGTTCTGGGGTAGTTTACACCCCTATACTATTGACATAATGGACTCATCTTGGTTCTATGTAAGCCAGACATTTTTTGCCATTGAGCAGAGATTAGTTACATAGTTTAATCACTCTTACATATCACCGGACTGTCTATATTCATATTGTGACTGCCTTTGGGCAGCGACGGTGGAGCATTGGTAAAAGCTCGGGCTCTGGAATCGTATTATGTGAGTTCAAATCCCAGTCAAAACCATTGCATTCACTTTAGTTGCCTCTGTTAGTTTTGGGTCTAGAGACTTGAAATTAGATATATGGGCTATTCAGACCTAAGGGATACTTTATAATTAGTTTTGTATCAGAAATTTAGCTGCTAAAGGGTTAAATTTGAAAGATTGGACCATTGTGGTCTCTATCAAACTATTCTGCCAATTTTGGGTTTAAAAACTTGAAATTTTATATAAAGGGTATTCAAACTTGAGGAAAATCTATAAAAAAAACCGAGCCAGTGAGCTGCTCATTGGTTAAAATTTGGAATTAAATAAAACACAAATAAAAATCAATACAAAAGTGAGCATCAAACCACCAAAATTTGCATGGCACAATGGTAACTTAAATTTGATTTTAAACAGAGTTGCATAAAAAAAATATTGTTCATTAATTAAAACAAAATATATATTTGAAGCAAAAAAAAGCAATAATTTAAAGTAGTCTCCCTTTAATATAAGAATTAAGAGTAGTCTCCCTTGAAATATAAAATAAAACCACTAAAAAATTAAGTGAAACATTGGAAGCAATTGTTAAAACAGCAACCATCATAATCATCATCATGATCATAATAATCATTATCATCTCGATTGACTATAAAGAGGTTTTTTCCAAAATTTAGAAAATAAATCTTACTTTTGTACAAAGTTAAAAAAAAATAAAGTCTGATATCAAAATTTGAAAGGGAGTCATTTTGATAAACTTGACTTTTTTGATAAACAAAAGTTTTACCAAAGCAATAAAAAGAATTTTTTACTAGAAAAACATCTAGCACATTCTGATTTCTAATGCTCTTTTAACAAAAATATGCAAATGTATTTTCTTAAAACAAAGAAAGTGCTTTCTAGATTCTGTCTCTCAGTGAATTAACAGTGAATAAAGGCCAAGATGGAACTTCAAAATATATATTTAAATGTTTATTAGTCAAGTGCAGACATGGAGTCAACAGCCGTCAGCAACTGCCAATTTCTCGCCACGCAGTACCAACCGCACTTAACTAATATACACACTCTATCACTGATATTGAGCACTCGAACTATAAATTTAGCAATCTTATCACTTAGATTAATATTTAAATCGGCCTTGTGCCAAATTGTATCCTTTTATTACAATAAAATATTAGATGAATATTTAAATTTTTATAAATATATGAACATTTAAATTATTGTTTTGGTATAATTTAGTTTATATTAATTAATTAATATGGTTTTTATAGTTTCCCGTTCTCGCCTTTCCTAGCAGTCCAAGGGAATCAACTCTTGTTTTCAGGTATAAAAAAACGTATTATTGCAGACCAACCTGTCATAAGAAATGTAAATATAATTTTGCAATTTTGAAATAAAATTTTTCATGGTTTTATGAAAAGGAAAATCTTAAAGTGAATGACCCAGAAAAAAATCAAATTAATCAGCAAACAAAAAATATTTGATTAATTTATCGGTTTTTATTGAAAATCATTTATTGTTGGATAGATTGTAAAATAAAAAAAATATTCTAAACTTTTTAAAAGTATTTAAAACTGATATTTTTCAAACCTTTTAATATTTTGTTTTAATTCAATTGATGATAAAAATCTTTTCTATTATTTTAAATCAAGAGTTTTTCTTTTTCTTTATCTTGAAGTTAAAAAAATTATTTTGTTGAAAAAAAAAAATAAAAAGTAAAATTGACAACAAACTCTGTATGCTTATTCTATTAATATTTATTAATAACATTTTACAAAGATTGAAGAAAAAATGATTTGAAAAGAAATCGACAAAAATAAAGATAATAACATTTTTTATGGATAACAACTGAATATTTTAAAAATTATTTCATCAATTTAAAATCCAGACTTTTTTTCTTGAAGAAAACATAAATAAATCTGAAAAAAAGGGACAAATAAGAATTATAAAAGAAGATTTGAAATGAATCTGAATAATTTTTTTAAATTAAAAAAAATCCATAAAATAGCCTTAAAAGCAAAAATGAGAGGAGCTGGTTTTAAATGTCTCATTCAGTTCTTTTTTCTATTATATAGTGTGTCAGACCTTTGCCCTCCCATACTAAATAGACTATTGTTTTATAATCAATAGTTATGAAGAGGTGTCCACAAGGAAAAAAAAAAGAGAAAAGGGGTCAATGAGTAAAAAGGTTGAGAATTCCTGTGCAATAAATAAGAAATAATTAACTTTATTTGAAATGAATGAATTATGAATTGGTAAAACTCATTAATTTTATTGATTTATGAAGCAAATATTATTTTTTATCAAAAGAAATGTTTTGATGATTTTACTCATAAAATATGTTTAAGAAAAAAGTTTAAATCAGAAAAAAGATTTTGGTTAAACCTTTTAAAATAGAAAAAAAGAGGGACGACCTGTTGACCTCACATAATTTTTTTTCTTTAATTTATTTTACATTTTTTCTGCAGAATATTATCTATTTGATACTAATCTATGGAATTATCAAAAAAAATCATTATTCAAAGTTTTTTTGGGAGTGCTCACTTTTACATACAACACTATAGTAAATCAATCCCCCATAACCGAAACAAACATTATAAAGAATTATTATCCTTAGATTAATGAAGGGTTCAATCAACACCTTAACTCGAAAACACCAAAAACAATTTTTGATTAATAAATCAAAAATGCTTTTTTTTAATTTTTTTTTTTTTTTTTTTATAATCGAATAAATAAAAAATCCTTTTTTTAAAATTATTTTTTTTTAAACAAATACCTTATTAAATGAGTAAATATTTATTTCCAAAACTTTGTTGAAAGAAAAAAAATTATAAGAGAGTGTGAGGTCGACATGTTTTCCCCAAAATGTTTTTTGGTTTCCTTTTTATTAAAAAAATGCAAAGAGTAAAAAGCTTTTAAATAAAATGTTTACTCATTTGTAACTCACTTGTTCCATGGTTATTGGCATCTGTTACATTCACAACTACAGATCTCTGGATAATACAAGACAGACTCTGTCTGGTCGGGTCCACACAGAGCAATGACTTCTTTGATTTTAGCTGCTTTTCCTTGACAACATAAACAATGATTATCAAAAAGAAGGTTTAAATTGCCAACGGGTCGGGTACTTAGCAAAGCTGGTTTGGAAACACTTTCACCACATTTCCCAGCACAATATGATATTCTGACTTTCTCCGTTGTACGACACTGACTCGTCACATTCTCAAGGAATGAATACGTGTATTTCAATTGACATTGAGCACCTGGATGAAACAAAAAAGGAAAGAAGAAAAATCACTTTTTATTTTACTTCTATTTGTGTGTGTTTTTTTTCTTTTTTTTTTAAATACAAATGTCTGAGTTTAACCAGAAATGAAATAGATTCAAATTATATAAAATTAAAGTTTATATGAAATATTTTTTGCATACTGCATACACACCTGTTTCATATA